>PVHT020003144.1:9821101-9866648 GCA_004024745.2 Catagonus wagneri | reverse complement strand
GGGGCTTCCCACCCGGGAGGTAGGTGGTTGCTTCTATCGCGTAATCGCCCCTCCTACCTCTTGATGTGGTCTCCGCTGTGTCTTCTGGAGCAGAGTATCTTTTTTGGAAGTTTACAGTCCATTTGGTTGAAGGTTGCTCGGCATTTGGCTGTATTTTTGCTGTTTTTCGGGAGAGAAGTTGAGCTCCAGTCCTTCTATTCCGCCATCTTAATCCAATCCAAACCCTAGTTGGATTTGTTAACCGTTCAGCCACGAAGGGAACTCCCTGGAAAAATTTTAAATGTAGCTCCAGGTAACAATAAAACTTTTTTTTTGGGGGGGGGGCTGCCTGGTGGCATATGGCCTTCTTAGGGCCAGGGATCGATCTGAGCCACAGTGTCAACCTAAGCTGCAGCTCTGGCAACACCGGATCCTTCACCCACTGTGCCGGGCCGGGGACGGGACCTGCATCCCAGCACTCCCGAGATGCCGCCAATCCTGTTGCGTGGTGATCAGCAGATGGGACTATATCCAACTAAAAACCTTCTGCACCTCTGAAGTGACAATCAACAAAATGGAAAGGCGGTCTACTAAATGGGAGAAAATGTTTGCAAATGATGTATCCAGTTAGGGGTTAATATTCCAAAATACACGGATAACTCATACAACTCAATAAGAAAAAAAATGGCTAAAAAGTGGGCAGAGAGAGTTTCTGTTGTGGTGCAATGGGATTGGCAGTGTCTTGGGAACCCTGAGACGTAGATTTGATCCCCAGCCCAGCACAGTGAGTTGAGGATCCCACACTGCTGCAATTGCAGCTTAGGTTGCAACTGTGGCTCAGAGCTGATCCCGGCCCTGGGAACTCCATAGGCCATAGGGTGCCCAAAAAAGAAAAGAAAAGAAAAAGTGGGCAGAGGACCTGAATAGACCTTGTTTCAAAGAAGACGTACAAATGGCCGCAGATATAGGAAAAGGTGCTCAACATCGCTAATCAGGGAGGTTCAAATCAAAACCACCATGAGTTATCACCTCACACCTGTGAGAATGGCTATTATAAACAAACCAGGAGTAATCTGATGGCACAGTGGGTTAAGGAGCTGGCATTGTCACTGCTGTGGTACAGGACTGATCCCTAGCCCCAGAACTGTCACACGCTACAGGCATGGCCAAAAACAAATAAAACTACCAAAACAAAAACAAGAGATGACAAGCATTGCACTGGTAAGGATGCGGAGAAGAGGGCACCTTGTGCACTGTTGATGGGAATGTAATTTGGTGAAGCCATTATGAAAATCCCATAGAAGTTTCTCAAAAAATTAAAAAATCAGGAGTTCCCATCGTGGCTCAGTGGGTTAAGAACCCAAGATAATGTCCGTGAGAATGAGGGTTCAATCCCTGGCCTCGCTCAGTGGGTTACGGATCCTGCGTTTCCTCAAGTTGGGGTGCAGGTCTCAGTTATGGCTCACATCATTGCTGTGGCTGTGGCATGGGCTGGCAGCTGCAGCTCCGATCCAACCCCTAGCCCAGGAGCGTGCATGTGCCCCAGGTGCAGGCGTGAAAATGAAAAAAAAAAAAAGAAATTAAAAAGTAGAGCTATCCTGTGACCTAGCAATCCCACTTCTGGATCTGGATCTGAAAGAGACGAAATCACTATCTCAAAGAGATATTTGCACCCCAGTGTTCACTACAGCATTTTTCACAACAGCCAAGACATGGGAACAGCCTAAATGTCCATGGACGGATGGATGGATAAAGAAGATGTGGTGCATACATACAGTGGGGCAGTATTCAGTCAGGAGAAAGAAGGAAATCCTGCTGGGCTAGGGGTCAAATCGGAGCTACAGCTGCCGGCCTACGCTACAGCCATGGCAACGCCAGATCCTTAACCCACTGAATGAGGCCAGGGATCGAACCTGCATCCTCATGGATACCAGGCAGGTTCCTTACCACTGAGCCACAATGGGCACTCCTCCCACGGGACTTAACAAACGGACATTAATTTACTGGCTCCCAGGGCTCCATCCACTAAGGCAAACATTTTTGAGCATCTCATGTTCCAGGAACAGGGCGGTACGGGTCAGGCCGTTAGCCTGCAGAGGCTCAGAGAGGCAGCTCTGTGGTGGTGACCACAGGACTCTACGTGTGGGTCTCATGTTTGGATTTGACCGTGAACCTTAGATTCTCCAGGACTGGTATGACTAGCATCACTGGAGTGTTGGTTGACCTTGGGCTAAAAGAACGGTGGTCTGTGTATCTTCCAGTGATCCTCCCCAGATGTTTGTTGGAATGTTAGACTGTTGGCCAGTTTCCCAGTATTTGGGTTTCCCTTGCAGTGAGCAGCTATCTATTGCTCTTGCAATTAGCCTTCTTTGTGCAGAAATCTTTTTCTGTTTGGGGATTTGCTTCCGCAGTATGCGCTTTGGGGAGAGAAAGGGGCATTTGGATCAAGGAGTGGGCATCATTGCTTTCAGCATTCCCACAATTAGCTTCTGGAACATTCCCCGATCACCTGTCCCCCAAAATGTTCTTGTGGCTGTGAGATACAAATTTTGGCTGTGCTTCACTTGTCTTAAACTAAGAGAGAAGTTAGAACCACGTTAGAAGGTTCATAATATATGTGGGCTTACATGCAAGAAAATGTCTCCCAGGGAGTTCCCACTGTGGCTCAATGGGTTAAGACTCCAACTGCAGTGGCTCAGGTCGCTACAGAGGCATGGGTTTGATCCCCAGCCGGGCATAGTGGATAAAGGATCCAGTGTTGCCGCAGCTGTAGCTCAAATTCAATCTCTGGTCATGGAACTTCCATATGCCTTGGGTGAGGCCCTAAAAAAAAAAATCCCAAGGTGTAGAAAGGATTTATAAGAGGAAAAGTAAGAAGCTATATTTATATGTGCTTGTAGGTATTAAAAATCTCAAAAAGTTGTGTCTTCCTGATTCCTGTTTCCCCAGCAGTTCTGAAGCCTAGAGTTTACGTAAGCCTGGGAAGTGCTGATGTAAGGCCACTCCACAGCTCGCACCAACAGTGTCCTTTCCACATCCGCCAGCCCACTGGGCAGGAGCACCTCCCGGGGCCGTTGAGTTCCTGGGGGGAGACCTGTGTGACCCTGATATATATGGTACATCAGAGCCACATGTCCCATTTATCAAGAGAAGGAGTGACGGGGGTTCCCATTGTGGCTTAGCAGGTTAAGAACCTGACTAGTATCCATGAGGATGCGGGTTTGATCCCTGGCCTCACTCAGTGGGTTAAGGACCCCCCACATGCCGTGAGTGGTGGTGTAGGTCACAGACGTGGCTTGGATCTCATGTGGCTGTGGCCGTGGCATAGGCTGGCAACCGTAGCTCTGTTTGGACCCCTAGCCTGGGAACCCCCATATGCCTTGGGTGCAGCCCTAAAAAAAAAAGAGAGTAATGACACCGAAGGGTGGGTGTGTCAGGGCCCCTCTGCTTGTGAGTTCTTTCACTTTACGCTGAGGTTGTGGAGACTAGGGGTCGGTGCCTGGCCCCTCCCCAAGAGACAAGAACGGGGACAGTTTGGGGCTGGCCTTGGAGCCTGGGCCATTTGATAGATGAGGAAACTGAAGCCGCGGGAGGAGAGGGACTTTCCTGAAGCCATGTGGCCACTGAGCCTGGTGTCAGCACCTCCCCAGGTCCCCTGCTGTCTCCCGGCACCCCAGAGCTGAGGCAGGAACTCACGCGTCCCCTCTCTGGCTCCCCTCCTCCGGGAAACCCTCCTTTCCTCAGCCCCCCGGGCGCGCCTCCAGCTCCAGGTGAAAGGGCCCAGCCCCCGTCGGCCACCCGATGCCCAGCGGCGGCGCAGCCTGAGCCCCTGAGGCCAGGCCAGCGGTGGAGGTGCTGGAACGGCCAGCTTTCCGGGGCCTTACAGGTGTCAGAATCGAAAGACTGAGTTGAGTTCATGCCCGTAGGTGAGCCGCGCCCTCCCCTGACCGCCCCTCTGCCCCGAAGCCCGCCCGTGAGTCACCCAGGACACAGCCAGTCACCCAGCCTGGGTTGGGGGATCCAAGCTGGTCAGTCACGTGGGGTCTGAGGGGCCACCCGGCCAGGCGTTACTTTTCAGGGGAGAGCACGTCTTTCTACGCTTGTCGCCCACTGAGTACCCCCTGGTATCAGTCAGAGAGGCTGAGGGCAGCACGGAAGGAGCCAGAAGGCTGCTCAATCCACAGATCACCTGAGCCAAGAGAGGAAGCGTCTTGAGGAATTTTCCTCAGTGAAGCCTCCCCCTTCACCCCCAGCAGAGAACCGGCTGGGCCCCGTCCTCCAGGACCCTCGCCATGGTTCCTTGCCTCCCCCGGCTCTGGCTAGCCCAGGAGACATGTGATGATCTGTCAGGTTCCTGCAGGGGCTGGGGCTGTTTCCGGTCTCTGTTCCATCCCCCTGTCTGCCTGTTCCTCCACCAGTAGCGCCTTGTCCCTTTCCACAGCTTTCCACTGCGCTTGTGCCCCGGGAGCCTGGCGTTTGCTGATGTCCCTCGGGAATGAACGGCCGCTGATCCATCCTGCATCCCAGTGTGTCTCCCGAGGGCCGGCCACATCCTGGGTGGGGCGTGAGGTGCCCACTCCTGGAGGGGCTAGTGTCCTCACCTCCAGGCCCCTGGGGAGCAGAAGACTCACGTGGACCTTGGGTGCTCCCTGAAGATCCCTTTAAGGGCATGTGCGTGTCGTGGACCTGTGCAGAGTGGCGAAAATTTGAGTTGCCGGAGGCGTGTTCCCAGCTTGAGTTTGAACAGGGCAGTGCTCTGCTTTCCTGTTTCAGCTCCTACTATAAACAGGCGTTCTTTCCATCTTTTCTGTGGTCTGTTTGGGGCTGCGGTTTTTCGCATTTCGGTGCTTTTTGTTGGTGATTTTGCTGCTTAAAGCAGCCCGGAGAGTGAGGCCAAAGTGCCGTCTGGTGTTGCCAAGGTCAGCAGTGCTGGGGCCTGGCTCCAGGGGAAAATACGCGGCCGAGAGATGTGACTTACAGTGCAGTTGGCTGTGAATCCGGTGTTAATGAATCAGCCGTGTGTTAGATAAGGTATCTCTAGACACATCAGACAAGGTTTCATCAATACGTAACATTGATGAAAGTGTGTGCAGGAACCTGACCTGGATTTCCCTTTGAGGCAGCAGTTCAGCGTTTGCAGTGACTTTCGGAACTGCTGTGAACAATGAGAGTTGACTGTACTTACTGGTACAAAACACCATTCGCAAGCATCTCCTTCCAAGGCTCTCAAGCGTTGCACTAGCGGGAGCCTGGGGAGGACAAGTGTCTCTCATTTCACATCCTCCGAGCCCCCAGCTGACAGCGGTTCCCTGTGTGGAGGGTGTGGTGCCTCTGAGCAGTGTGCTTCACGAGGAAGTCATTTCAGAGAAAGGGAAAATCCCTCCCACCCAGCCCCCTCCATGAGGGTCGAAGGCAGGAAGTAAACATTCCTGTTGAAGTTTCACTTTTCCGTGCTGTCCTCTGTCCTAGCGCTGCGTCCAGTCCACCTTGCTGCACCCGCCCCCTCTCAGCGCTCCCTCGTGCAGACTTCTGCAACAAGCAGGGTCCCATACCCATCAGGGCAGTCAGGTCAGCTGCAGGTGACAGTCATCAAGAGCCTGCTCTGGGAGTTCCCGTGCTGGCTCAGTGGTTAACGAATCCGACTGGGAACCATGAGGTTGTGGGTTCGATCCCTGGCCTTGCTCGTGGGTTAAGAATCTGGCGTTGCTGTGAGCTGTGGTGTAGGTTGCAGACGCGGCTCAGATCAGGGGTGGCTGTGGGTGTGGCGAAGGCCGGCGGCTATAGTTCCCTAGCCTGGGAACCTCCATATGCCGCAGGTGAGGCCCTAGAAAAGGCAAAAAGACAAAAAAAAAAAGAGCCTGCTCTGTGCCCCATGGTGAGTGAGCACTTTGTAAAGATGAGGTCAATTATCTCAACGCAGAGTCCCGTCATTGCTGAGGGTACAGGAAGGGGCTGTACCTTGCTTGTTCTACTGACTCATTTCCTGGGCTCAGCCCCGCTCCTGACATTCATGGGGCCCAGGCCCATGCTCGCTAGGTCTCGGGGTGGAAGGTTTATGTCTAGCCAACAAGTTGTTGACCTCGGTTCTTCTCCAACCTTGACTAATATCCCTTCCGCCAGCCTGGAAGGCCAGGCCCAATCCAGGGTTCTTGGACTCCTTGGGTTTCCTTCCTGGAACCCTTGGCCGTGACCCAGCCCTCACTCCATCCCGCACCACGAGGGGCCCACAGGCATGTAAGTGAACACTCAGCCCACTGGTCATCACACAGCAGCCGCCCTGCAAGCAATGGTCCTTGGCATGGGGACATGTCCCCGGCAGCACAGTCCACCTTGGAGCGTGGATGCTGAGCAGAGGTCTGCAAGGAAGCCGTGTTTGAGGACTGGCCCCTGAGGGGACATGTCTTGTTGTCCCTGCAGAGAGGCTGACAGAGGTGGCCCTTTGAGGCTCAGGGCCGTGGTCTGGTCACGGGTGATGGACAGGCCATGACTGTTTAATGTCAAACCACATTTGAACTCCTGGGCTGAATACAGTTTGACATGCGTCCTGGTCTGCTCAGGCTGCCATAGCAAATACCTCAGAGCTGGTGGCTTAAATGGCAGAAACTTACAGTTCTGGAGGCTGGAGGTCTGAGATCAGAGGGCCGTGGTCAGGCCCTTGTGGAGCCCCGGTTCCTGGCTTGTGGAATCTCACGGTGAGAGACAGACAAATAGGCAGAGGGCTTCATCTTCTTATAAGGCCGCAGTCCTGTCGGATTAGGAGCCCAGCCTGCCGGCCTCACGTAACTGTAATCCCCCCCCCAAGAGCCTCCCCCGCTGACACAGTCGCATGAGCAGGTGGGGCTTCCACGCACTAACGTGAGGGAGATGCAGTTCAGCCTGTGGCCCCGATCTGAGAACTTGCGAGGGTGACCTGCTTCAGAATTGGGACTGTTTTTGATGTTAGAAAGGGAAAGTAGTGGGAGTTCCCGTCGTGGCTCAGTGGTTAACGAATCCGACTAGGAACCATGAGGTTGCGGGTTCGATCCCTGGCCTTGCTCAGTGGGTTAAGGATCTGGCGTTGCCGTGAGCTGTGGTGTAGGTCACAGACACGGCTCGGATCCCGCGTTGCTGTGGCTGTGGCGAAGGCCAGTGGCTACAGCTCCGATTAGACCCCTAGCCTGGGAACGTCCATATGTCGCGGGTGCGGCTCCTCATAAAAGCAAAAAAAAAAAAAAAAAAGAAAAAAGAAAGGGAAAGTAGTGACTACAGCACATATCCTGTAACACGCACACCCAGGGCAGCGCTCTATGGTCAAACTTCATAAAATCTCTGCCGCAGACTTTTGAATTTAATAAGCTAAGTGGGATAAATGAGGACTGTAAGTGGCCTCTCTTCACTTCAGGCTCTGCCTCCAAATGATTTATGGGAAAGACTGTAGATTAAGATTTTTTTTCTTTTTTGTCTTTTTGGGGCCGCACCTGCAGTATATGAAAGTTCCCAGGCCAGGGGTCGAATCGGAGCTACAGCTACTGGCCTACACCACAGCCACAGCAACGCAGGATCCGAGCCGCGTCTTCAACTACACCACAGCTCACGGCAACGCCGGATCCTTAACCCACTGAGCGAGGCCAGGGATCAAACCCACATCCTCATAGCTACTAGTCAGTGAATCACAGTGGAAACTCCCCTTATAATTCCTTTGTATCCTGTGAGGAGATGTTTGTCCAGGTGAAAACCCTCCAACAAAGGGTCCCAGGTCCTGGGTCCCAGCCTGTCTCACCCAGAGGAACACTTACTTGCTCAAGGTCTCGAGGCTCAGCAGGACTCCTTCAGACATTCCAGACACTTCCTTAGTCTAACAGTCCACCTAATGGGTTAGATTCTGTAGCCACATGCAGTACTAATACATTCAGCGTTGCCTGAGCATTTAACATGAGCCACACACTGAATCGATTGTGTCCTCACGTCCTGTGTACATACCATTGTCATAACCAGCTTGTTACAGCCAAGGGCACTGAGGTCAGTGAGGAAAGTGTCCAAGGTCACACATCAGTCAGCCTCTCTGAGGCCCAATGTTCTCAAATAAAAACAAAGATTTGTAGCTGTTCCTAAAGCTTGGGGATGTTGTAAGGATTTATGAGTTAATACCTGTAAAAATTCTAAGAACAGGCATTGAATTGAGACAGGCTGGGATCTGGGGGCCCAGGACCCTTTACTGGAGGGCTTGCACTTGGACACACGTCTCCTCAAGCAGCAGAATATAACGGAGCTATAAGGGCCAAGAATAACTGCACACACATGCAGTTGGGGCAAGTTATGAACAATAAGATGCAAAAAAATAAACCACAAACAAACTGCCACTTCTGAGGTGTGGGAGCAGAAGCGAGGTGCTGTGTAGGATCTCTGCACACAGTATCACCAAACTCAGGTTTGGCTGCTTGCCACTCGAAAGCCAGTACTCAGGAGGCAAGTATTGGTAGAAAGCAAAGTGGCTTTAATCAGAAAGCTGGCAATCTGGGGAGAAGGTGGACTCATGTCCCCCAAACAAACCCCTAGGGTTCTGCTCAGCCATGACAGTTTCTAAAGGTAAAAAGGGGCAAGAATCTCAGTGAACCATCACGGCAGGAGTTCAAGCTCTGCGTCATTTTCCATTGCACGCGGGCTGGCTGGTTCCTCATGATCTGTCTTCACAGCCTGCCTGCGTGGTTGCCAAGGGCGCTGCTGGGGGTTGAGAGCTCGTGGTTCTTTACTTAATTCTCCATTCCTACTTCTTTTAATCTAGGAAAAGAGTCAACAGATTTGTCAAGGCGTTGCGTGGATTCAGTAGAGCTTAAGTCACTTAAATGTTACCTAATGGTCTCATTTTTATAATTAAGGTTTAAGGGGAACAGAAGGTAAACAGGAAAGGGGGGAAATCGCTGCTTACAAATGCCCACTTATTCTTCCATTTCTATGGGATGAGAGGCAAAGGTCCATCTTCTGTCCCGTCTTCACGCTAACACTGGGCACTGTATTCTCAGAGTGGACGATATCAACATGGGTCTCTATGCATCTCTTTGCTGACAGTTTTAGTTGCCTGGTTACATGGATGGGCAGGGCAAGCTGTAATTATTGTGATGCCCGCAAAGATAGAGATTATTATGCATAATAATGTAATCCCATTCTCTTGCGGCCAGTTCTTGGAATTGTGCGGGCGGTGGACTCAGAACTGTTCAAGACGGAGCAGCTCATGTCACGGCTCCAGTCTCGTCATCGTGCAGTTCGCGTCTTCCCTTTGGTGGCAGTGCTGTAGCTGTAAAACAGTTCAGGAATGTGCATCAGATGTTGAAAAGATCCTGTGACTTTTTTGTCCTAATCATTAACTACTTGAGCTCATACTTCCGTGACTCAGGGAGGCCTGAATCACAGCTTTTCTACAAACAAGAGGCAGGGGACACGGAGGGACATTTGTTCTTCGGGGTGGGGCTACCCTCAGAGTTCTGCTTGGTTTCAAGAGCACCAGCAAGAGGGTGGGCAGACCACCTAAGCCACCCCTCAAGCCAACCTATGGATTTGCCTCTGTATAGACGTCACCCCATTTAAGGAGCCAGTTTGCCTCCTACCCTCAGGAAGCAAGCAAGGGCATCTGTTGGTTGTTTTCACTCCCTCCTGCTAGAGCATGAGTCCCGGTACAGCCTGGTCTGAATTCCTCGTCTGGCCTCTTATCAATTTCTGTTGATTAGAGAATCCAAGGACTTGGGCAGGTAACAGAATCAAGCCGCTTAAACCAGTGTTAGCTATTGTTAGCTGTTGTGCAGATTCATTCCTGGATTTCAAACACTGACATCACTGAGCCCTTGAAACTGAACTTCAAGGAGGCAGTGACTGGAGAGAAAGCAGAAAAGAGGCTTTGGAAGCATGTTTTCCAGCAGAGGAGGGTTCCACGACCAACACAGCTATTTACTCACACCTGAAATCATTTCCTCGCAAGTCTAGTTGGCTTGATTAAAACCAACCAGTGGCGACTTACATGATTTCAAGAGTTAACAAGGACTAGATTAGATTACCCTCCTGGCTGAAACAACCGAAAAAAAAAATATAAAATATATAAAACAATGGTTTTCAAGATGTTGGACCGCAGGTGATGAAAGACAGAAATCCCGGAGTTCCCGCTGTGGCAAAGCAGGTTCATGATCTGGTGTTGTCTCTGTGATGGAATGGGTTGGATCCCCAGGCCTGGCTCAGTAGGCTAAAGGATCTGGCGTTGCCACAGCTGTGGCTTGGATTTGATCCCTGGCCTAGAAACTTTCATATGCTGCAGGTGCTGCTGAAAAAGAAAGAAAGAAAAGACAGTAACCCCCTAAGAAATGGAAAGCAGAAGCTGTGGACCACCAGGCACCTGAGCCAGGCCATCGAAGAGCCTCCCCTGGGCAGCGGTAGCCAAAGCCAGGGCGCCCGGCAAGGGCACAAGCTCCTTTTCGGGCGGGAGCTGCCGACCACCCGGAGCGAGGCGGAGGCAGGGCGAGAAGGTGCTGCCCACCTGCCTCTCTCTTCGGAGAGGATTTCCGAGGGCCGGATGTGTGTTAAATGAGACGCCTGCCCCTCAGGCCAGAGCTTCAAGATCAGCAGCTAAGCCTCTTTCACAGGAAGTCTGGGCGCTTTTCAGTCGGTCGCCTCTGCTCCGCCATAAGAGTGTTTCCTCATGTGAAGGGCCGGTGAGTCCACGTGCGAGCCCTTCTGCTTCTCCGGTTGCCGGCAGCACGCACGGCTGGTGAAGAGAGCCCCGCTGGCTCTTACAGCTGGATGTTGGGGGAGCTCAGCTCTCCGGGGCGGGTCTTAAAAGTTGGGGTACCACCTGTAGGGTTCAAAGCCTTGGCTCCTCAGGGAGAGGCTCTGGGTTTCGAGATCCCTCCGGCGTGTGGGCCACCGTGCTGGGGAGGGGGGCTTATCACCAGACTGGGTGATACACAGCCTCTCCTCCCTGCTTCCACGTGCAGTTCTTTTCTCATTCACCTGATGTGTAGGAGTTGGCTCTCAGGGGAGAATCTTGCATACGTAGCTGAGGATTCAGTGTGTCCGTGGGAGGAGGTGAGTTTAGGATCTTCCTGCTTGGCCATCATGGGCCAGAACCAGTACAGCATTTCCTTAGAAAGTTAGGTATGAGTTCCCACAGTGGTCCAGAAGGTTAAGAATCCGACTGCAGTGACTTGGGTTGCTGTGGAGTTGTAGGTTCAATCCCTGGCCCCGCACAGAGGGTTAAGGATTCAGCATTGCCACAGCTGTGAAGCAGGTCACAACTGAGGCTTGGTTCAGTCTGTGGCCTGCGGAACCTCCATATGCCACAGGTGTGGCCATTAAAGAAAAAAAAGTTAGGTGTACACACCCATAAGGTCCAACCATTCCACTCCTAGGTACTTACTCGAGAAGGAAACCAGGAGTTCCTGTCATGGCTCAGTGGTTTACGAACCCAACTAGTATCTGTGGGCATGCGGGTTCGATCCCTGCCCCTCTCAGAAGGTTAGGGATCCGGCATTGCCATGGGCTGTGGTGTAGGTCATGGAGGCGGCTTGGATCCAGCATTGCTGTGGCTGTGGCGTAGGCTGGCAGCTACAGCTCCGATTCAGCCCTTGGCCTGGGAACCTCCATATGCTGCGGGTTGCGGCCCTAAAAAGACAAAAGAGAGAAGGAAAGCAGATGCCCACACAAAGACTTGTACACGAATGCTCATAGCGGCTTCATTTGTAATTGGTGCAAACTGGACGTAACTCAGATGTCCATCTGCAGGTGAACAGGTAGACGAATTAAGGCGTGTCCACGTGTGGGAGTAATACTGGGCAGAAGAAGAGAATGAACTATTTCAAAAGCAGCAAGGAGTTCCCGCTGAGGTGCAACAGGATAGTCTGCATCTTGGGAGCTCTGTGAGGCAGGTTCAATCCCTGGCCCGGACCAGTTTAACTGGCAGTTTAGGTCCAAACTGCAGCTCAGATCTGATCCCTGGCCTGGAACTCCATATGCTGCAGGGTGGCCAAAAAATGAAAAGTTTTAAAGAATAAAGAGCCACTGGGTGCCACAGCTTTAAAAAAAAATAAAAAAGGCAGCAAAAGGGATGAATCTCAAAATAATTACTGCAAGTGAAAGAAGACAGACAAAAATTTCTAGAAAATGGAAACAAACTTGTGAGGGTTGGGGAGGGGCAGGAGGGGACTTGGGGAAGTAATTGCTGTGTTCGTCACAGGCTATATCCACGTGTGTCAGACGCTGTCAGACTGCACAGTGTAAATGCATGCAGTCAGCCATCTGTCAGTTACACCTCAAAGCTCTTTCTGAAAGTGCAGCAACAGTGACTGCTCACCTGAGGGGAAGTGCAGCCCCGGTGAGAGGGGGCCTGCCCAGGGCCGCTCCCAGCCAGGGGCAGAGGCAGGGAACCCTTTGTCATGCACCTCAGCACAGAATGTCATTCCAAACGCTGCACTGCCACCCTCTGGCCAGGGCCTGTGATCCGCGCTGGGCAGACGGGGCAGCCTGACAGGGAGACCTCGGGGCTCAGAAACCCTTGCCCAAGGGGACGCCTCTTCAAGGACCTTGGGTGCTGCTGTTCCAGTCGGGGCGCCACTGCAGCAGCAAACTCAGATGCCGCAAGGGCCAGGCGGGCCATGCTGCTGAGCTGGGAAGGGAACGATGTCAGGTGGGTACCCTGGGGTGAGGGGGACGGTGGGGACACTGAAGACAGCCGCTGCTCAGATCCGCACACTTGTTGCCAGAATCAGGGCCCGATGTGGCCATTTTGTTTTTTTTTTAAAGAAGTACTAGAAGTCCAGATTTATATGAAAAACCTTCCATTTTTTTATTACTCAATGAATTTTATTGCATTTATAGTTGTACAGCAATCATCACAACCAAATTTTATAGCATTTCCATCCCAAACCCTCAGTGCATCTTCCCACCCCTCAACCTGTCTCATCTGGAAACCATAAGTTTTTCAGTCTGTGAGTCAGTATCTGTTCTGCAAAGAAGTTCATTGTGTCCATTTTTTTTTTAGATTCCCCATGTAAGTGATAGCATTTGATGTTGGTGTCTCATTGTCTGACTGACTTCACTTAGCATGATAATTTCTAGGTCCATCCATGTTGCTGCAAATGCCGTTATTTCTTTCCTTTTAATGGCTAATATTCCATTGTGTGTATGTACCACTTCTTTATCCACTCCTCTGTCGATGGACAGTTAGATTGTTTCCATGACTTGACTATTGTATATGGTGCTGCAATGAACACTGGAGTACACGTGTCTTTTCAAGTCATGGTTTTCTCTGGATAGATGCCCAGGAGTGGGATTGCTGGATCAGATATAATTCTATTTTTAGTTTTCTAAGGAATCTCCATACTGTTTTCCACAGTGGTTGCACCCATTTAATTTACATTCCCACCCACAGTGTAATAGGGTTCCATTTTCTCCACACGCATTCCAGCATTTATTGTTTGTAGACTTTTTGATGACTGACATTCTGGCTGGTGTAAGGTGGTACCTCATAGTGGTTTTGATTTGCATTTCTCTGATAATTAGTGATGTTGAACATCTTTTCATGTGTTTTTTGGCCATCTGCATGTCTTATTTGGAGAATTATCTGTTTAGATCTTCTGCCCAATTTTTGATGGGGTTGTTCGTTTTTTTGGTATTGAGCTGGAAGAGGTGTTTATAAATTTTGGAGATTAATCCCTTGTCAGTCGCTTCATCGGCAGATATTTTCTCATATTCTGTGGGTTGTCTTTTCATTTTGTTTAGGGTTTCCTTTACTGTGCAGAAACTTTTATATTTAATTAAGTCCCATTTGTTTATTTTTGTTTTTATTGTCATTACTCTAGGAGGTGGATCTGAGAAAATGTTGCTGTTGTTTATGTCAGAGTGTTTGGCCTATGTTTTCCTCTAAGAGTTTTATAGTATCTGGTCTTATATTTAAGTCTTTAACCCATTTTGAGTTTATTTTTGTGTATGGTGTTAGGAATTGTTCTAATTTCATTCTTTTACATGTGGCTGTCCAGTTTTCCCAGCACCACTTATTGAACAGTCTGTCTTTTCTCCATTGTATATTCTTGCCTCCCTTGTCATAGATTAGTTGACTGTAGGTGCATGAGTTTAATTCTGGGCTTTCTATCCTGTTCCACTGATCTATATTTCTGTCTTTGTGCCAGTACCATATGGTTTTGATGACTGTAGCTTTGTAATAGAGTCTGAAGTCAGGGAGCCTGATTCCTCCAGCTCCATTTTTCTTTCTCCAGATGGCTTTGATTATTCTGGGTCTTTTGTGCTTCCAAACAACTTTAAAATATTTTGTTCTAGTTCTGAGAAGTATGTTCTTGATAACCTGATAGGGATTGCATTGAATCTGTAGATTGCCTTGGGTGGTATAGTCATTTTGATAATATTGACTCTTCCAGTCCAAGAGCATGGTATGTCTTTCTGTTTGTGTCATCTTTGATTTCTTTCATCAGCGTCTTGGAGTTTTCAGAATACAGGTCATTTGTCTCTTTAGGTAGGTTTATTCCCAAGTATTTTATTCTTTTTGATGCAATGGTAAATGGGATTGTTACCCTAATTTCTTTCTGAGCTTTCATTGTTAGTATATAGAAATGCAGTGGATTTCTGTGTATTAATTTTGTATCCTGCGACTTTGCCAGATTCATTGATGAGCTCTAAGTTTTCTGGTAGAGTCTTTAGGATTCTCTAGGTATAGTATCATGTCATCTGCAAAGAGTGATAGTTTGACTTCTTCCTTTCCAATTCGGATTCCTTTTATTTCTTTCACTTCTCTGATTGCCCTGGTTAGGACTTCCAAAACTATGTGGAATAGCAGTGGTGAGAGTGGACATCCCTGTCTTGTTTCTGATCTCAGCGGGAATTCTTTCAGCTTTTCACTATTGAAAATGATGTGAGCTCTGGGTTTGTCATAGATGGCCTTGATTATGTTGACGTAGGTTCTGCTTATGCCCACTTTCTGAAGGGTTTTTTATCAGAAATGGGTGTTGGATTTTGTCAAAGGCTTTTTCTGCGTCTATTGAGAAGATCATATGGATTTTATTCTTCAGTTTGTTAACGTGGTATATCGCACTGATTGTTTTGTGGATATTGAAGAATCCTTGCATCCCTGGGATAAATCCCACTTGATTATGATGTACAATCCTTTTTTTTTTTTTTTTGTCTTTTTGCCTTTTCCTAGGCCTGCACCCGTGGCATATGGAGGTTCCCAGGCTAGGGGTCTAATCTTAGCTGTAGCCACCGGCCCATACCACAGCCACAGCAACGTGGAGTCCGAGCTGCATCTGCAACCTACACCACATCTCACGGCAACCACGGATCCTTAACCCACTGAGCAAGGCCAGGGATCAAACCTGCAACCTCATGGTTCCTAGTTGGATTCGTTAACCACTGAGCCACAATGGGAACTCCATGATGTACAATCCTTTTAATGTATTGTTGGATTTGGTTGGCTAGTGTTTTGTTGAGGATTTTTGCATCTATGTTCATCAATGAAATCTGCCTGTAATTTTCTCTTTTTGTGGTATCTTTGGTTTTGGTATCAGGGTAATGGTGGCCTCATAGAATGAGTTTGGGAATGTCCCTTCCTCTGCAATTTTTTGGAAGAGTTTCAGAAGGATAGGTGTTAGCTCTTTTCTAAATGTTTGATAGAATTCGCCTGTGAAGCCATCTGGTCCTGGACTTTTGTTTCTTGGAAGTTTTTTAATCACAGTTTCAATTTCAGTGCTTGTGATTGGTCCATTCATCTTTTCTGTTTCATCTTGGTTTAGCCTTGGAAGATTGTACTTTTCTAAGAATTTGTCCATTTCTTCTAGGTTTTCAATTTTATTGGCATATAGTTGCATGTAGTAGTCTCTTATCCTTTGTATATCTGTGATGTCCGTTGTTACCTTTCCTTTTTCATTCCTAATTTTATTGATTTGAGTCCTCTCTCTTTTTTTCTTGATAAGTCTGGCTAAGGATTTATCAGTTTTTTTAATCTTTTTAAAGAACCAGCTTTTAGTTTCATTGATCTTTTCTGTGGTTTTCTTCGTTTCTATTTCATTGATTTCTGCTGTTCTTTATGATTTCTTTCCTTCTGTTAACTTTAGGTCTTGTCTCTTCTTCTCTCTCTACTGCTTTAGATGTAAAGTTAGGTTGTTTATTTGAGCTTTTTCTTGTTTCCTGAAGTAGGCTTGTATTGCTATAAACTTCCCTCTTAGAACTGCTTTTGCTGCATTCCATAGGTTTTGGAGTGTCCTATCTTTGTTGTATTTGCCTCTAGGTATTTTTTAAATTTCTCTTTGATTTCTTCAGTGATCCATTGACTGTTTAGCATGTTGTTTAGTCTCCACATGTTTGCGGTTTTTGCAGTTTTTTTCTTGTTTTTTGATTTCCAGTCATATAGTGTTGTGGTCTGAAAAGATGCTTGATATGATTTCAGTTTTCTTGAAGTTACTGAAGCTTGATTTGTAGCCCAGAATGTGACTCAGAATGTAATCAGTCTTAGAGATTGTTCCATGTGCACTTAAGAAGAATGTGTATTCTCTTGCTTTTGGATGGAATGTCCTATAAATATCTATTAAGTCCATCTGGTCTAATGCTTCATTCAGGGCCTGTGTTTCCTTATTGATTTTCTGTCTGGATGATCTGTCCCACTATGATTGTGTTATTATCAACTTCTCCTTTTGAGGTTGTTAGCAGTTGCCTTATATATTGTGGTGCTCCTATGTTGGGTGCATAGATATTTAAAATTGTTATTCTTCTCGGATTGGTCCTTTGATCATTATGTAATGTCCTTCCTTGTCTTTTAAAATACTCTTTATTTTGAGGTCTGTTTTGTCTGGTATGAGTATTGCTGCTCCAGCTTTCTTTTGTTTCCCATTTGCATGGAATATTTTCTTCCATCCTCTCACTTTCAATTTGTATGTGTCTCTAGAAGTGAAGTGGGTCTCTTGAAGACAGCATGTATATGGATTTTTTTTTTTTTTTATCCATTCAGCCAGTCTGTGTCTTTTGGTTGGGGCTTTTAGTCCATTTACATTTAAGGTAATTATTGATATGTATGTTCTTTTCTTTTACTTTTTTTTCTTTTTTGTCTTTTCTAGGGCCACACCTACAGCATATGGAGATTCCCAGGTTAGGGGTCTAATCGAAGTTGTAGCTGCCAGCCTGTGTCACAGCCATAGCATTGCTGGATCCAAGCCACGTCTGTGACCTACACCACAGCTCACGGCAACACTGGGTCCTTAACCCAGTGAGCGAGGCCAGGGATCGAACCTACAACTTCATGGTTCCTAGTCGAATTCACTGAGCACAACAGGAACTCTGATATGTATGTTCTTATTGCCGTTTTATTAACTGTTTCAGATTCGTTTTTGTTGCTCTTTTTTCTTCCCTTCTTCTCCTGTTCGTTCATCTCATGGTTTGATAACTATCTTTAGTATTGTATTTGAGTGGATTTTTCTTGTTTGTGTATCAATTGTAGATTTTTGGTTTGCAGTTGCCCTGAAGTTTTAGTATATATACAAGATTGTTTTAAGTTGTTAGTCTCCTAATTGCAAGTGCATTTCCAGTATCCTGCATTTGTACCCTCGTCTTCTCATGATTTCTGATTTTGGTAGCATAATTGTGCATGGATGATTTTGTATCTTTACTGTATATATGCCTTTACTGGTGAGCATTGTTATTTGTGGTGTTTTTGTTTCTAGTTGTGGCCTTTTCTTTTCTGCCTAGAGAAGTTCCTTTAGTATTTGTTGTAAAGCTGGTTTAGTGTTGCTGAATTCTTTTAGTGTCTGCTTATCTGTAAAGCTTTTGATTTCTCCTTCAAATCTGAATGAGAGCCTTTCTGGGTAAAGTAATCTTGGTTGAAGTTTTTTCCTTTCATCATGTTAAGGATATCATGACACTCCCTTCTGACCTGCAGAGTTTCTGCTCAAAAACCCACCAATAACCTTACTGGGGTTCCTTTGTATGTTATTTGTTTCTTTTCCCTAGCTGCTTTCCATCTTTTCTCTTTGTCTTTAATTTTGTTCATTTTGATTAATATGTGTCTCGGGGTGTTGCTCCTTGGGTTTATTTCATATGGTACTCATTGCACTTCCTGGATTTGAGTGAGTGGTTCTTTTCCCATGTTAGGGAAGTTTTCAGCTATTATCTCTTCGAATATTTTTTCTGTCCCTTCCCTTTCTCTCTTTCTTCTTCTTCTGGCACCCCTATAATATGATGGTGCATTTAACCTTGCTCCAGAGTTCTTAGACTGTATTCATTTCTTTTCAATCTTTTTTCTCTCTTCTGTTCTGCATTACTGATTTCCACTAGTCTGTCCTCCACCTCGCTTATTTGTTCTTCTGCCTCCTGTATTCTGCTATTGGTTGCTTCTAGTGAATTTTTTATTTCAGTTATTGTATTTTGCATCTATGCTTGCTTAAGGTTTAAATCTTGTATTTCTTTGCTCAATGTTTGATGTAAATTATCAATCTTTGCCTCCAGTTTATTTCCAGTATCTTGCATCATCTTCAGCATCATCGGTCTAAAGTCGTTTTCCTGGACACTGAGAATCTGCAGATCACTTAGCTGTTTTTCTGGTTTTTTTTTCTTTCTCCCTTATCCGAGTTATAGTTCTCTGCCTTTTCATTTTTATAGGTTTTTGGTGTAGTGTCCTTTTTGCAGACAATAGAGTTGCATCTTCTCTTACTTCTGAAGTCTGCCCCCTTGTGGCTGAAGTTGGTATGGTGGCTTGCTGTAGGCTTCCTGATGGGAGTGTCTGCCCACTGGTAGGTGGGGCTGATTCCTATCCATCTGGTGGGTGGGGCTTTGTCTCTGGGTGAGATTAGAGGTGGCTGTGTACCTGAGGGGTCTTTAGGGAACCTGTTTACTGATGGGTGGGGCTGTGATCTCATCTGGATTATTGTTTGGCCTGGGGCTTCTCAGTGCTGATGGGTGGGGGGAGATATTCCCAAAATGGCCACCTCCAGAGAAACTCAGGCTGATGAATATTCCCAAGAGCTTTGCCTCCAATGTCCTTCCCACACAACAAGCCACAGTCACCCCCTGTTTTCCCAGGAAATCATCCAATAACTACAGTTAGGTCTGACCCAGATTCCTATGGAGCCTTTGCTTTGCCCTGGGACCCAGTGTGCATGAAAGCCTGTGTGTGCCTTTCAAGAATGGGGCTCCGTTTCCCCAAGTCCTGTGGAGCTCCTGCACACAAGCCCCACTGGCCTTCAATGCCAGATGCTCCGGGGGCTCTTTCTCCCAGTGCCAGATCCCCAGGCGTGGGGATTTGACTTGGGGCTGAAAACTCTCACTCCTGTAAGTGAGTCTCTGTGATACAGTTACTTTCCAGCCTGTAGGGCTTCCTGCCCGGGAGGTATGGGGTTGCTCCTACCTCTTGATGTGGCCTTCTCTTTGTCTTCTGGAGTAGGATATGTTTTTGAAAGTTTCCAGTCCATTTGGTTGAAGGTTGTTCAGCAGTTGGTTGTAATTTTGTTGTATTTATGAGAGAAGTTGAGCTGCAGTCTTTGTATTCCCTCCAATTTTTTAACGACAAGCTTTTCCGCTGCTTGGGTTGGTGCAGACCTGTTAAAACATGTTCAGGAATTCCCATTGTGGGGCAATGGAAACAAATCCAACTAGTATCCATGAGGATGTAGGTTCAATCTCTGGCCCCGCTCAGTGAGTCAGGGATTCGGCATTGCCATGAGCTGTGGTGTAGGTCACAGATGTGGCTCGGATCCCAAATGGCTGTGGCTGTGGCCACCAGATGTAGCTCCAATTTGACCCCTAGCCTGGGAACTTCCTTATGCCATGGCTGTAGCCCTAAAAAGACAAAAACAAACAAACAAACAAATGAACAAAAATACCATGTCCATTGGCCAGAATCAGCCTGAGGGATGCCAGTTTACAACCTCTGTGCAAATGCCTCAGATAATTTCTTCCTAGGAGCCAACTGTGGGGCAGGAGGTCATGCACACTCTCCTTGTACAGCCCAGAGGAAAAGCCCAGGGTCAGGAGAGCAAGACATGCTTGTGTCTATCAAAATACAGGTTCTCGGACTCTTTTTTTTTCTTTTTTCTTTTTGGTCTTTTAGGGCCCACCCGTGGCATATGGAGGTTCCCAGGCTAGGAGTCAAATCAGAACTGTAGCCACCAGCCTATGCCACAGGCACAGCAACACAGGATTCGAGCTGAGTCTGTGACCTACACCACAGCTCCCAGCAACACTGGATCCTTAACCCACTGAGCGAGACCAGGGATCGAACCCACATCCTCATGGATCCTAGCCAGGTTTGGTAACCACTGAGCCAGGATGGGAACCCTGGTTCTTGGACTCTTTTAGTCAATAGAAATCGATAAGAGACAGCTTACGGCAACACCAGATCCTTCACCCACCAAGTGAGACCAGGGATCGAACCCACATCCTCACAGAGACATCAGGTCCTTAACCCACTGAGCCACAATGGGAACTGTTATTATCCTTTTTATACCAGCTTGTGCTTCCTTTTTCACAGCCGCATTTCTAAATATTTTCTTGCTCCTGTGGGGCGCACTGGGGGAGGTTGGGGCATTCGGGGGGGCCAGTCGCTGGGGCCATAACTTGCTCAGGTTCTGCAGTTCGATTGGCTTTACTCTTCCCATGACTCACGGAAGATCCCGCACGCTGATGGCACCTGCCGTGATGACTGCCATCTGGGTCAGGAGCCGCATGGCTTTTAAAAGAGTCAGAATTAAATATTTCTGTTTTAGAGGAGAATTTTTGGTGAATATTACTCTTTCTTTCCAAATGGCATGTGGAACCCGTATTTAGAGTCAGTTAAAATATTTTATGTCTTATCCTGCTCTAATTGTAAAGCTCTTATTCGTGCCGTTAGCTCGGCCTTCTGGGCAGACGTCTGGGGTGGTGGTGCCTCGGCTTCTGTGACTTCATCTAGACTAACAATGGCCTATCCCACCTCTCGGGTTCCCGTTTTTATAAAACTGCTCCTGGAGTTCCCGTCGTGGCTCAGTGGTTAACGAATCTGACTAGCATCCATGAGGACACAGGTTCGATCCCTGGCCTCGCTCAGTGGGTTAAGGATCTGGCATTGCCGTGAGCTGTGGTGTAGGTCGCAGACTCAGCTCAGATCCTGAGTTACTGTGGCTGTGGCGAAGGCCGGCAGCTGCAGCTCCAATTTGACCCCTAGCCTGGGAACCTCCATGTGCTGCAGCTGCGGCCCTAAATAGCAAAAAATAAAATAAAACTGCTCCCATCAGTACACCCTTTGGCCTCAGGGCTCTCAAGAGGTTCCTATAGAAGATCAGACCTGCTGGAGTAAGTTTGTATGATGTTCTTTGTATACCGAGGCAGTAAGTTTCCATTCTCGACTGTGGGAAATGACGTTTCACTGGGTTCAGGGCCCGGCACACCTTTAGGGGGAACATCAGGGTGGTCCATTAAGAGGGCCCGGTATCTCGTTAACCTTCCCTCAGTCAACCAGTGATGTCATTTGGCTCCAGCATAGGCTGTGCCTGATGGGGGGCTAATGTGTCTTGGTGTTGTTCCAGGGGAGTTTGGAAGCCTCGTTGACTGTCAGGGCTGTGGCTGTGACTGCCTGCAGACAGCTGGGCCACCCCAGGGTCAGTGAGTTCCAATTTTTTGAAAAGTAAGCCACTGGTCTCTGATCCAGTCCCAACCTTGGGACAGGACTCCTGCCGCCATCCCCGACCACTGTGAACTTATAGGGTAAAGGGTTTGTCCAAGTTAGGAAGCCCAGGGCTGGCGCTCTGCTCAACTCCGTGTTTAGAGTCTCAAAGGCTCGCTGGTGGTCCCTCTTCCACTGAAGGGGTTCCCTTTCTTCTCCCTTTAGAGCCTCATGTAGGGGTTTGGCTCTAAGGCCATTACTTGGAATCCAGAAGGGATAGGACCCAGTCA
Source organism: Catagonus wagneri (assembly GCA_004024745.2). Classification (NCBI taxonomy): domain Eukaryota; kingdom Metazoa; phylum Chordata; class Mammalia; order Artiodactyla; family Tayassuidae; genus Catagonus; species Catagonus wagneri. The sequence goes on along the minus strand of PVHT020003144.1, from coordinate 9,844,790 downwards.
TCCCAAGAAAGGCTCAGAGCTGCCGCTCTGTGGTTGGAGGTGGTAATGCACTAACTGCTGTTCCTCGGTCTGTGGCCAAGGCTTGTGCCCTAGGGTCAAAACAAATCCTAGTGACTGAGATCTGAGCCCTGGCTGGGGAGATTCTCTATCCCCTTTCTGCCAGAAAATCTAGAACCTTAATAGTATTCTGATCCGACTCTTGCTTTTGCCTCACTCCTGATCAATAAATCATCAGCATGTCATAGCAGATATGCTCCCTCTTTGGGGCTCAGATCTCTCAGCTCCCTTGGTAACTTGTTTCCAAAAAGATGAGGGCTGTCACAGTAACCCTGCAGAGGCACTGTCCCAGGATGCTGGGTGGCCTCCAGGGTACTGGGGTCCCTCCATTTAAAGGTAAAAAATGTATTGAGAGTCTGGATGTAGGGGGTGCAGAGAAGTGGATCTTTAAGATCCAGCATGGGGAGTTCCCGTCGTGGCTCAGTGGTTAACGAATCTGACTAAGAACCATGAGGTTGCGAGTTCGATCCCTGGCCTTGCTCAGTGGGTTAAGGATCCGGCGTTGCCGTGAGCTGTGGTGAAGGTTGCAGACGCGGCTCGGATCCCGCGTTGCTGTGGCTGTGGCGAAGGCCGGCGGCTACAGCTCCTGTTAGACCCCTAGCCTGGGAATCTCCATATGCCGCGGGTGCGGCTCTACATAAAGGCAAAAAGACAAAAAAAAAAAAAAAAAGATCCAGCACCGGACACTGAGCACCCCCCGGCACTGGGTGGGGGGAGGCTGTGGGTTTGGCAGCACTGGCTGAACAGGGATAGACGGCCTCGGTCACTGCTCGTACATCTTGCACAAACCAGTATTCTCAGTTAGACTTCTGAATGGGGCGGATCAGGTGTTGCAAGGGGATTGAGCCTAGCGGGTCCGTGCTTTAGGAATTTGGTTGGACCCCACCTCAGGGCTTCAGATATTAAAGGATATTGTCTCTCTCAGGGTATCTGTCTCCGGGCCTTCATCTTATTTTTATCGGGAGAACGGGGTCCGTGTGTTCTCTAGTTTCTCAGGGGATGTGTTGGGGACTACGTTGGTGACCAGCAGGCAGTTCGTGTGGAGCTACCAGTAGGTGCCTCCGGTCTGAATTTTCTACCCTCTTGGACTTCACGCTGTCCTAAGACTACACCAGCTCCTAAGTTATTTAGCCAGTCTCTGCCGAGGAGGGGCAGGGCATTCCAGCGTGTACACAACCGATTCCGCAGGTCAAGGGAGGCAGAGACCGCCTTGCCTTTGGCGGTCCATCAGCTCCCATCACGGTACAGCCGTGGCCGCAGCGGGGCTAGCCGGCCGGGTGGGAACAGAGCAGGCGGCGCAGGTGTCTACGAGAAGTTCGGCTCTCCTGCTTGCCGCGTCAGGGGCGACGCAAGGCTCACAGGAGTGAGGAGGCCGGATGGGTTGGGATCCGGAGCGGAGCGGGGGCTCAGCCCCATCAGGTGTGCGCGAAGCTCATCTGAGAGATTCTCAAGGTGCTGGGGCCACTCAGGCTTGTCCCCTGGGTGTCCACAGGGGGGCGCTGGCGACATTCCCTCTTCCATCGCCCCTCCTGGCACACTGGTTTCCCCCAAATGGCTTGTCAGCTTCTGTGGGGTCTTCTAAGACGTCCAGCGTCCCCTCAAGATGGCTGGTGAATCAGAGCAGCCGAGCGCTGTTTTCTTTATTAGCCTTTGTCCCTTAACGGCCTCTGTTAAGTTGCAGTTACTCTAGACCTAGAAGGTTCCTCTACCGAGGTTGCCGTCCGGGTTTGAGGCCCAAGCTTAGGCTTTTGTAATTTTCTCCTGATACCAGGAGAGGACTGGGTGATGAACTGTATGGCCAGTAGACCTTGCTTCTGCAGATTCAGGGTCTGTATTAGTGTCCTTCCTAAATGCATCGGCAGGTCGCTGGGTTTTTGTAGTTTTCCTGTGTAACTTCTTGGACTGTATCCTAATTTGACAGGTTTTACCGTATTCCTTTCATTCCTGTTGAGAGACAAGTAATAGAATGTCTCATCCGAGCCTGGCCAGAGTGCTCTTCAGAGTCTCTCTGTGGGTCACGATCCGGGATTGTTACCACCTGCTTGACATGCTGGGTGGTGGCCGTTGGTGGCCAGCAGGCCTTTTTCAGTATATGCTCCTTTTCACCCAGGTGCAGCAGTGGGTCGGAATTGTTCTGACATCCTGCCTTCAGAATAGCTCTGAGGTCGGGGAGAAGGTGAGCCCCAGCCTGATAAATTCACCCCTGATTTCATCAGGGTTCTCTGAGAACCTTCCAAACCCCTCCTTACCGATTCCTAGGTCCCCATCAAGAAGGGGACGTGGGGAGTTCCTGTTGTGGCTCAGTGGTTAACAAATCCGACTGGGAACCATGAGGTTGTGAGTTCGATCCCTGGCCTTGCTCATTGGGTTAAGGATCCGGCGTTGCCGTGAGCTGTGGTGAAGGTTGCAGACGCGGCTCGGATCCCGCGTGGCTGTGGCTGTGGCGTAGGCCCGCAGCTACAGCTCCTGTTAGACCCCTAGCCTGGGAACCTCCATATGCCGTGGGTGCGGCCCTAGAAAAAGCAAAAAGACAAAAAAAAGGAGGGGGGACGTGGGCTCTAGTTATCCTTATGTTCCCATCAGCTACTTCTCTGAGGGGTAAAGACCTTGTGGGGCAAAGGGCAGGGGGCTAATCTTGAACCTGATCGGAGCCCCACTGGGGAAAGTGCTGGGGCTCCAATGGGGGGATTTCTGATTTGACAGGATAAAGTGGGGGGCTTTGGGGCTGAAGAAGATGGTGAAGGGGAAGGAATGGGGGCCTGAGAAGGGGGCTTGGTGTGGTGACAGCTAGTCGGCAGCTGAGAGAGGGGGTCTGTGAGACGGTCTGGCTCTGGGGGGCAACACAGGGCTAGAGGCCACACACACAGCAGGAATTTCTCAGACCAGAGTCTTGATAAAGTTTCATAAAGGCCTGCACATAGACATTTCATTTTGAGGCCCTCTTCTCATTTTGAGGACTGCTAAATAGGTCCAGTTGTAAAATGGGGTTAAAGTTAAGGGATCTACTCTGTGGCTACTTTCCTGGTCACCCAAGGCACACTGGGGCCAGACTATGTTGCAAAAGAAAATGGGCTTATTCCTTTTTTTTTTTTTTTTTTTTTGTCTTTTTAGGGCCATACCTGTGGCATATGGAAGCTCTCAGGCTAGGGATTGAATTGGAGCTGCAGCCGCCGGCCTAAACCACAGCCACAGCAATGTCAGAACCGAGCCGCATCTGTAACCTACACCACAGCTCACGTCAATGCGAGATCTTTAATCCACTGAGCAAGGCCAGGGATCGTACCCGCAACCTCATGGTTCCTAGTCGGATTCATTTCCACTGTGCCACGACGGGAACTCCTCCAGTATACTTCTGATACTCATTTTTTAGCCTTATAGACTCATTCAAATCTTATTCATCTTGACTACATGAGATAGGCTCTCTTTTCTGCAAACCTTTTACACCTTTCTTATATTCATTCAGACGGTGGTTTTCCTCTTTTCATTCTGGAAAAACCGGTCATGCTACTTTAGAATAAAATTACTCAAGGAAAACACACTTTCATACCACATACCTTTCCTTATCAAAAAACACATCCTACTTTCTTTGCACACTTTTCATACGTCATTGCTTCCCTTCATTCTTATTATTCCTAGTAGTTTTAGTTACATACCCTGGTTATAATTTTTAACCGTCTGTAACCTTTCTTTTACAGAGAGAACTAGGAAGTAGACAGTAGTCATCTGTCGCTCACATGCCAGCATTCGGTGTGAAGATGAGCACATTTTATGACTCTAGATCATCTCAGTCTTCAGAACCAAATGTTTCCTTATGTTTTTCATGTTTATTCATAGACTCAAATATACTTAGCTTCTCCATACCATAGGCAAACAAGATACCAAAAATATATGGGTCTATTCAGCTACCAGTCTGTTCAGCTAACATAGTTGAACAGGTGTGGAATATGCCAGCCCAAAATATGCCACTTTGGCGTAAGGATTCTTTTGAGCTGAAGGCAAGTGAGAAACAGCAGACCCAGGAATATCTCTCTTTGGAGTTCCCGTCGTGGCGCAGTGGAAATGAATCCGACTGGGAACCATGAGGTGGGGGGGGTTGATCCCTGGCCTGGCTCAGTGGGTTAAGGATCCAGCGTTGCTGTGAGCTGGGGTGTAGGTCGCAGACGAAGCTCAGATCCTATGTTGCTGTGGCTGTGGTGCAGACACAAAAATTTCTTCTGGCTTCATTTCTGCCACATAATGAAATGGGAATTTATCCTGGTCAATTCAAGACAAGCACAGACAAACTTAAGTTGGCTCAGTCAGGCTTCCATGAGGGCAGTTAACATTACAAGTGAGAGGCTTATCTCTCCCTGTTGAAGATAAGGAAAGAGCGTTCTCCTGCTCTCTTTCCTTTCAGGATTTCCTCCCCTGTCCTTTTTGAAGTTTGTAAATCTTTATAATGACTCAGCCTTGTTACTGTGGCCAGTCTTACAACTCAGGAACGTCAAGGACCTGGGAACCATGTTTTTGAAATGCAAACGTCGAGGGGGGGAGGGGGGAGAGAGAGCATGCGCGTCCCTTCCTGGGGTAGGGCAGGAAATCCCATACTCTGCCCGTCTTAGATTTTCAGCTGGGAGTTTTTAACAGAAAGGTAGATTAAACAAAAGAAAAACTTACGCAGGGATAGCCTATACAGGGAGAGGAATCTACCTGATGCGTATCTCAAAGTGGTGGCTTAGAACTCTGGCTTACAGAGCATCTTCAACAAAGAACAATCAGTCAGTGGAGAAGTGATGGGACCGAGGGGCAGCAAACTGGGGGAAGGCAAGTAACGAAACTGTGGGAGGAAATGACGAAGTGAGGTTTGCTTGCAGGTGCCTCTGGTGCCATCGCTGGGCTGATAAAAAAAGAGTCTGTCTCCAGTAAAAGGAGAACATATGACCTTCCTTTAGACACAGAATGGGAAGAATAGAAACAGCTTTTCTGCACGTGCTGCTGCTTCGTTGCCTTAGGCTCCAAATCATTTTCACGTCAAAAGACATAGTTTAGGGTGATGTTCTGATTTCCTTTGCTGTTCAGTAATAAAACTGGGAGCTCCCACTGTGGCTCAGCAGGTTAAGAACCCAGCGCTGTCTCTGTAAGGGTGTGGGTTTGATCCCTGGCCTTTCTTAGTGGGTTAAAGATGCGGTGTTGCCACAAGCCGTGGCATAGGTCAGAAGTGTGACTTGGATCTAGTCTTGCTACAACTGTGGTGTAGGCCTGCAGCTGCAGCTCTGATTTAGCCCCTAGCCTGGGAACTTCCGTATGCTGCAGACAAGGCCATAAAAATAATAATAACTATTTTTCTGCTACCTTCGTAGAGGTTACTGGTTTGGGAGATGATTTTTTAAATTATATTTCCCCAGCGCCCTTGTTCCCCAAGGCTTCTCCCGAGTTCTTGAGAGGAAGCCACCCCTCGGCCCTCTGCCACCACCCACTGGCTCACACAGATCCCCAGCACAGGCTCTGGGCTCCAGAGGCTCCCACTTCTCACGCTCGCGGCCGCTTCTGTGGGACTTCAAGGCCCCTTCAATGAGATAGAACTCAGAGCCTCTGGCCAAGACGAGAATGACCAGACCCTTGTCATGGCCCATCCGTCTCCTTGTAGAGCCTCCTCCCTACCTTGAGCAACCTGGCCTACTCCTTCCCGCCCCGCCAGGAGAGCTCCGTGGCCCGCTCCTCACCCCGTCCCTCTAGGGGGTTTATATGCCCCCAGCCCACCAGCAGGTGTGTGGTAAAGCCCATCTTTCCCCAGCCAGTCTGCAATTCAGCAGATGCAACTCAAGCCCTCTCCTCTCTCCCTGGGCTATTAAAACGGACACAACCACGCGCCTGGGGGTGGGCTCTCCCTGACTGTCGTGAAGTCAGCCCGCTGTGTTAACAGCTTCTCTTGCCTCAGTAAACCTGTCTTTTCTTTGCCCTGCTCTGAATCTGGAAAATTCTTTTTCTGACTTGCGTGCGCAGGCCGTGACAACTTCCACTTTGAAAGTTCTCTGGAGTCAACTCCAGGCCTCTCTGTCCAGAGATCTGATGCCCCCTCCTCTGCTCACTGATCCTCCACCCCTTGGGGCCTCCTTCACCCTGTAGGAGACCAGAAAGTGCCACCCAAACCATGTCTCTTTGGCATGAGGATCACCTTGGGCCGAGGATTCTGAGAAGTGGTAGACAGGAGAAGCTTTGAAAACAGTAGAAGTAACCCTTTGGTAAGGGAAATTTACATTTATAAAGGGAATCTCCATTTAAAAGAGTGTCTCACAGAGTCCCCGGGCACAGAAATGAATCCGACTAGGAACCACGAGGTTTCGGCCTCACTCAGTGGGTTAAGGATCTGGCGTTGGCATTGCTGTGAGCTGTGGTGTAGGTCGCAGACACGGCTGGGATCTGATGTTGCTGTGGCTGTGGCCTAGGCTGGCAGCTGAAGCTCTGATTGGAACCCTAGGTGGGAACTCCCATATGCTGCAAGTGCAGCCCTAAAAAGCCAAAAAAAAAAAGGTAAGAGGGTCTCTCACTGTCTTCACCAGGAAGACAAGGCCAACTCTAAATCAAGAAATCTTACCAATGGAGAAAACACTTATATCTGCAAAACAAACCTCATTCTTTTTTTTTGCTTTTTAGGGCCGCACCATGGCATGTGGAGGTTTCCAGGCTAGGGGTCAAATCGGGCTATAGCTGCCGGCCTACACCACAACCACAGCAATGCCAGATCTGAGCCACGTCTGTGACCTACACCACAGCTCACAGCAACGCCGGATCCTTAACCCACTGAGCAGGACCAGGGATCGAACCTGCAATCTCATGGTTCCTAGTCGGATTTGTTAACCACTGAGCCACGACGAGAACTCCAAACCTCATTCTTGTTGGTAGTACTTTTCCCAGTACATCTCCCTTAACCCCCCGCCCCCAGCACACACCCTTTTCTCTTCTGTCTGTAGCTAATGATGGTATATAAGCCTGAGCTCTAAGTCATCTCGGAGAGTTACTCACTTTCCCCCAGGTATCTCCTAACACATACAGGAGATAGGCATGCTAATACATGGCTTTTCTCGTTACTCTTGTTACAGGGTTCCCAGCAGAGAACTTAGGAGGGCAGAGGTAAAGTGCTTTTGTCCTCGCTGTGACTCCCTGTGGGTGTTTTAGCCCAGGGAACAGACAGGCCCACCTTCCCCTCTGACCTTTCCAGGCTCATCTCCTTTCCCTCTTTCTCTCCCAACTTAAAGAATTTGCTTCATCTCCTTCTGGTGACAAGGGGGGGCTTCTCCAGCTCACCAGCCAAGAATAAGCTTATTTTATTTCTCTTTGTGTTTCTGCTATGACAGTGTTGCTTTGGGAACAGAAGCCAAAGGCGTAATTTGGGTGGAGTATCTGATGTGGTTAAAAAAAAAGGAAAAAGAAAAGAAAGGGACCGTGGCTGCCTTGGAGTGGGCAGTGGGCCCAAGCCCATCAATTCATTCTCTAAAATCTGATGCCTGCTGGTTCCAAGGGCTGGGTGCTGGGGGGCGTTTACCCAAGGGACATTCTGTCCTGGAAAACAGGAGAGGGAGGTTTAGAGAAATGGACAGGGCACAGGCAGGTGTCTGGGGTTTGGGGACGAGCAGAGAATTCCACTGTTGAGACAGAGGCCCACTGACCATTCACTTGCGTTTGCCGAGGCGGCCCAGTCTTAGCATTCATTTCCTGTGGTCCTGTGAGGATTCACGTGGTTGCTGTAACATGCTGTTACAATTTTAGAGTCCAGAAAATGTCATCAACTGTAACTGTATTCAAGGACACAACTCAAGGTGGGGGAAAAAAATTCCTTTTGCAAAGATAGTCTTTACTGTAAAGAGAAATTAGAATCAAGCTAGTGCCTAAGTCTAGGGAACCAGCCTCAAAAATGCTACATGTTAACATTCTAGAACCAGGCAGGCAGCAGCCCACAGTCCGGGGTGGAGTAGCCGATTGGAAACCAGGGCCAGCCGGGCTCAGACAGGTGGGGTCATCCTCGAAAGCAAAGGACACGACAAGAGCAGGAGGAGGCTGGATTCCAAGAGGCCATGTTGAGGCCTGTGCCAGCCCAGCCGGGAGCCCCACGGACTCTCAGTGCCCAGTGGGAGGGGCCGGCCTGGGTCAGCTGAGCGGGGCACCTCGGGGGCAAGACCCTCAAGGGCAGGGCCTGCCCGGGGGCGCCAGGCACAAAGTTGACTGCATTGTGTGCAGGAAAGCAGAGGCGGGACCCTCATTCCAGCCTCATGTATCCTCTCAGATAACCATTTAGTTGGAACTTGAAACTGGAGGACACGGGTCCTTTGAGCCAGTGTGTGGGCGCTGATGTCACTGGTGTGACATCAGTGTCCCTGGGCCACTCTGGGCCCCGCAGTTCCTGAGGCTGAATGAGTCTGGATCACGAAAGGCGTGCTTCTGCCGGGCTGGCACACTGGGGCCATTGTTTCCCAGAGCTGAAAACCAGGCCAGCTGGAAGAGGTCCATTCAGCCCCAGTGTTTACACAGGAGGAACTGAGGGCCAGAGCGACAGGAAGTGACTTGCCCACATCACAGAACAGGCTGGTGGCAGAGCCAGGCCCTGCCTGTGGATGTCGGCCCCCAGCCTCGGGCGGTTCCCTCTGCTGTGCGAGGAGAGCAGTTTCAGTGGGGCCCGTCCTAAATGGCCCTTTGGGCTGCTTCCACCTTTGGACTATAGTGAATAATGCTGCAGTGACCATGGATGTACCAGGCTCTTTTCAAGACCTTTCTTTCAGTTCTTTGGGGAATGTACCCAGAATTGCTGGATCATATGGTAGTTCGATGTTTAATTTTTTGAGGAACCTCCATACTGATGGCCACAGTGGCTGCAGCAGTTTCCATTCCCACCAACAGTGCCCAGGGTTCCAGTTTCTCCAGGCCCTCACCGATACTTGTTATTTTCTGGGTTTTGTTTTTTGTTTTGTTTTGGGCCACTCTAGGGGCATACGGAGGTTCCCAGGCTAGGGATCTAATTGGAGCTACACCTGCTGGTCTGCACCACAGCCACAGCAACGTGGGATCCAAGCCGCGTCTGCGACCTACAGCACAGCTCACGGCAACGCCGGATCCTTAACCCACTGAGTGATGCCAGGGATTGAACCCGCAACCTCATGGTTCCTAGTTGGATTCATTTCTGCTGCGCTACGACGGGAACTCCTTTCTGGGTTTTTGGTAGTAACCATCCTCATAGGTGAGAGGTGCTTCTCTTTTTGCAAGGACACTGGCCCCTCTCTGATGACTTCACCTTAATTTGATCATCTGCAAAGACATTCTTTCTGAAGAAGGTCCCAGGACCAGGAACCGGGGTTAGGGCTTCGATGTCTCTTCCGGGGACACAGTTCAACCCATAATATACACATTCATCTATAGAAAAATATATTGGATGTATTTTTTTCTTTTACATAAACAATATACCTTTTTTTTTGCACTTTTTCTTCCCACATAACAGTATGCTCTTGCCACCTATTCTTTTCAGCTATGGATGTTTAGGATGTTAGGCAGGATATGGATGCTTATTTAGCAGTTTCACCAATGGTAGACATTTAGTTATTTGGATCTTTCAAACAAGGCTGTGAAGAACATTCTTTATAAGCCTCTCTGTGCATCTGGGGATGTCTCTAAAATGGAGATCTAGGGAGTTTGCTGGTAGCCCAGCAGTTCAAGGATCTGGTGTTGTCACTGCTATGGCGTGGGTTCGATCCCTGGCCTGGGAACTTCTGCATGCTGCGGGTGTGGCCAAAATAAAGATTTAGAAATGTAATTGGTGGGTTGGAGGAGGTATGTGTTGTATTATGAAATATCTGTTACCTAGTTATCCTCCAAAGAGCCTGTACCAACTCACACGTCCACTGGCAATGGCAGGAGAGAACCAGTTTCTCCACAGCCCTGCAAACCCTGACATTGTCTCTCGTCCCCTACAGTTTGATCCCTTTGCCGCTTTGAATTGCTTTTCCCCGAAGCCTGCCTCTTCTCACCTGCTCTCGGCACATCTTCTGGGGTGAACTGCCTGTTTGCGTCTGTGTCGGTGAGGGTGGGATTCAGCTGCATTTTAACAAAAAGAACAAGGTCACAGTCGTGTTTTGTTTTGTTTTCACATCGAAGGGCTGCTCTCCCAGGCGGTGTGGGCTGGCCTGGCAGCTCTGGGCTCGCTAAGGATCTGGATTCCTTCCATCTTTCCATATCTTCAGCATCCTTAGTATGTGGCTTCCATGTGCCTCGTGGTCACCTCACACCCACAGTCTAGACCCCGGTTAGAAGGAAACAGAGGACAGACTCTTTCTAAGAACGTTTCTGTTGGTCCCACTGAGTCATATGACCCCACCTAGGTGAAGGAGTCTGGGAAATGTAGTTTTCCAGCTGGGTACACTGCAGGGTCCTGTTGCTGAGGAGGAGGGGGCTGGGGAAACAGGTAAGTGACAGGCCATATGCTGTCCTGTTTTTGAAAGATGAGGAAACTGGAAATGGTTGTGGGCACGTTGGATCAGGGACAGCGTAACAGGGAAGGTGACAAGGAAGGTGACTTGGCAGGTGACAAGGAAGGGTTTATTGCCTTCCACTCCCAACGGCAGCAATGCTAGCAGGGGCCCCAGCACCCTGGCAACGTGAAGGCCTGGGGGGGATGGAGAAGGGGACCGAGCAGCCCCGTGGGATGACTTGACATCCTGAGTCTAGGGGTGTGCCTGCTGAAAACAGTCCAGAGCCCCCAGCCCCACCAGTGGAGGGCGGGGTCAGACCAGCGCAGGCCCGGTGGGAAGGAAGCCGGAGGGAATGTGCGAGGGGACCAGCGGGACCAGGGGGGCTGAGGCTCTTCCCGGAGTGGGGTGTGCAGCAGCAGACCTTCACAGGGACGCTGGGGGCGCCAGTGGGGACAGTGGAGGTGTCATAGGTTCCCAAGGGTGCTTCACCTGCACAGCCTCTGAGTTGGGGGGTGGGGGGTGGCCCTAGGTGGCACACGACCCACAACCCACAACGGCTCCTGCCTGGGCCTCGAGAAATGCTCCTCCGAAGCAGGGAGTGAGAAGGAGATGGGGTGGCGGGGCGGGGCGGAGGCTGGAAGGGAACCCAGACGCATGGAGCCCAGTAGATGGTGCTTTTTGTTGGGGCAAGCGTAGAGATTGCTACGGTTGAAAAAATGAGGGAAGAGGAGTTCCCATGGTGGCTCAGTGGGTTAAGGACCCAGTGTTGTTTCTGTAAGGGTGCGGGTTCGATTTGTGGCCTCACTCAGTGGGTTAAGGATCTGGCGTTGCCATGAGCTGTGGTGTAGGTCGTAGATGCAGCTTGGACCTGGTGTGGCTGTGGTGTAGGCCAGCAGCTGTAGCTCCAATTGGACTCCTAGGCTGGGAACCTCCGTATACCATAGGTGTGGCCTTAAAAAAAAAAAGTGAGAGAGAGAAAGATGGGGGAAGAGGGGAGGAGAGCTCGCGTGAGGATGGTGATGCCCAAGGGCCGCAGTGCCCCAGCCGCACCTGAGCCCCTTGCCTGCCTCCTGGGCTCCCGCTCTCTGCCTGGAACACTCCTGGCCAGTGCCTGCCCTTGAAAGGCAAATGGACCCCTGTCTCTTCCTCTCGTCCTCCTGGCCAAGAGTAGGTAAACAAATATAAATACCATTTCAAACAAAAGTAGGAAGTGATGGAATAAATTTTACATTGTAGGGCAGGACAAGAAAATTTAAGCCTGACATGGTGCCTGCTCGCGTCGGGCCCTCCTCGCGGCGGCTGTGCACGAACCAGACCTCCGCAAAAGGGGGAATGTTCGACCGCAAGGAGCAGTGTTTTATTTCCCTCCTTCTGACGCCAGCAGTGTAGCTCAGAAGATTCGTTTTTCCTCTCCTAATCCTGTGAGGGGTATGGTGACCTGCCTCGCCTTGCGCGGGCAGATCTGGACTGTGTGTCTTTAGCGAGCTTTGGGTAAACTGTTAGCGCGTCTTCCTTTGTCTTGAAAAAGTATGTGACTGTGCTTTCAGCTTCTAACGGGCGGAACAGTCCCCAGAGTTTTTTGAAAGACTACCTGCCAGTTATAATCCTCAGGTTGGCTCCAGTAAACTTCTCTAGCTCTCTTTTCGATAGGCTGTGATTAATTTTTGTTGATAGAGGCAAGGAAGGAAAGATTTTCAAGATGCTTACAGGCGTGTTGGGTATTAGGTGACCCTCTCTCGGCTCCAGAAACCTCACTGCCTGTTCTCTGGTGAGCGATGCTGTACCTGGCGCTCGCCAGCCGCATTTCTGCCTTGCCAGCTGCTCCCTGCCAGTTTGCGCCAAGGGAAGGCACGTGAGCAAGACCGCGGGGCTGGGGGAGAAGGGCCCTGCCCCTGTCACCTGCTTCCCCGTCCCCAGCACGTCCCCAGCCGTACTTCTCTGTCCCCCGACCCACCGCGGTGGCAGTTCCTTCCTTTTTTTACCTGATTTTTTGCTCACGGCCACAGCATGCAGACGTTCCCAGGCCTGGGACAGAACCTGAGCCGCAGCAGTGACCCCCAAGCCACAGCAGTGGCAACACCAAGTCCTTAACCGCTAGGCCACCAGGGAACTCTAGAAGTTTTTTCCTGAGACTGCACTTTGCAGATTTTCTGATGCTTAGACTGCACTTCGCTGTGTCCTGGAAACGTTGGCACCGGAGGAGCAGCGCCCTCCTCGGGGTCAGAGCCCCCGCTCTGTGAGCCCGTCTTCCAAGGCTCTACGTTTCTTTGTTCCCTTGGCTTTCCCGGTCCTTTGGGTCACTGCTTACTCACCCCATATTTTCAAGTGAGTTCTCTTTTTACCCTTTCAGAATCAATAACTCTGTACACGCAGTGGGTAATTCTTATTCTAAGCAAGCCCTCTGTTCCCGTTAGAGGTTTCTGTCTCCTGACTGGACCCGTATTGATACAACTCCCCCTCTGACACGGGAGGTGACGGAAGCACAGGGCGAAGGTGTAAAGGCAATATCATGAATTCAGTGCCCTTATCTGTCCCTAAGAACAGGCACGGTTTCCCAACCCGGCTTCCACTCTGACAGAGCGCAGCAGTTGTGTTTAGCCCAGGACATCTGCAGTGTAGCTGAGTGTCGGCCTCGATGTCTTATTTTCTTCTTTCCACACGGGCTGCCTCTCCTCCTGGCAGGCGGGGACTTTTCACCTTCATGTCCCCAGGTACCCACTCTCTCCCCGGGACCTGTGTTCTTGTTCCGGTCGATGGCTGCTTCAGCAAGAGAGTGGGGCAACTCCCATCCTCCTCCTTTCCCTCCAGGGTGTGGGCCCCGCTCTCTGGTTCTGCAGTTGTTTTTTCTTTTGTCTTTTTAGGGCCCCACCTGTGGCATAGGGATGGTGCCAGGCCAGGGGTTGAATGGGAGCTGCAGCCGCCGGCCTACACCACAGCCACAGCAATGCAGGATCTGAGCTGTGTCTGTGACCTACATCACAGCTCACGGCAACGCTAGAGCCTTAACCCACTGAGCAGGGTCAGGGATCAAACCCACATCCCCATGGATACTAGCCAGGTTCTTTATTGCTTAGCCACGATGGGAACTCCTCTACAATTTTTTAAAAAACTTTTTAATTGATTTACATTGTTCTGTCAATTTCTCCTGTACAGCAAAGTGACCCAGTCATATATATACACATTTATATACACACACTCATGTATGTGAATATATATGTATGTATGTACGTATATATGTGTGTGTATATATACACACACACACACACACACGCTCATTTTCTCTTATCTTTCATTATGTTCTATCACAAATGATTGGATATAGTTCCTTGTGCTGTACAGCAGGGACCTCATTGCTTGGTTCTGCAATATTTTTAATTCCTGAGGACCTGTCGCCAGATCCCACTTTGGGAAACCCAGCTGTATATGAATTCTATTAATTCTCTTCCAGGGAAAACGATCTCTGGGAAAAAGTGCTCCGGACTTGGACTAAGCGGCTTGCCCTAGAGCCTCCTGGTGAGCAGGGAAATTTGGGAGACTGTTCTGTTTCCTTCCTGGGGAAATAATATAAGCTGATTTAGCAGAGCGCCAGAAGGAGACTTTTCAGCCAGCCATCCCCAAAGAACAAAGGAAGTTTATCTTCATTGGAAATGCGACCACAGCTGCCCACTGCAGCACCACACAGAGTCTGAATTGTCGCTGCCGAGATGGGGCAGAGACATCAGAAACAAGAAGAGACATTTAATCCAGAATGAACAGGGTTGAGATGACAATCCCCTGGCGTGTGAGGGTTCCGCCACAGAAATACAAATGCGATATTGTCCTATTTAATCTGACAAAGGGCTTTTTTTTTTCTCCCTGATTTGGGGATTTAATCATGTGAAAATCTTACTCAGGGACACAAATGAGACCCCAGCCTTTTCTTTCATGCATCATTTTTTATTGAAGAGAATAAAACGCAATGAAGTCAGGGCTGTCGCAAGAATCCAGGGCGAACAGCTTGGTGACGGTGGAGCCCAAGGGAAGGCGCTTTGCTCCCCTCGGCTGAGGTCAGCTTTGCGTCCGGGGCATCTGAGGCTGCTCTGTGCTTTACTAAACAGAATCTCCACTGGGAGACAGGACTTTGGCCTGGAAACCAGGATCCTGGATTGTAAGTCTTACAAAAGAGCAAATGTGTAGCAAGTTCAAGTAGGAAGCGGTGAGCTTCTTGTTTGCCTCACAAGGTAATTAAGAAAGAATATTCTGCCTGTAAAAGTATTGGAGCAGCTCCTGGAGGAGGCATCAGTTTATGCTTGTACAGCTACAACTTTCCCCAAACCATCTGTCTAAGTATCAAGGCCTATGAAGTAAGCAAAGAAGTGATGGCTCTGCCCCCTGACACACGCGTGCGCGTGCGCACGCACACACACACACACACACACACACACACACACACACGTCTTGTGTTCTGTGGTTGTCACATTTAGCTTTTTCGGTTTTACAAAGGGATCACTTATCATTCCATAAATGTATTGAATGATAGACTTTTTTTTCTTTTTTTTAGTTGAAGAATAGTTGATTTACAATGTTGCATTAGTTTCAGACGTACAGCACAGTAGAATTCAGATGTAGAGCAAAGTTTTATATATATTCTTTCACAAGGTATTGTAAACTATTGAATATGGACCCCTGTGCTGCTCAGTAGGTCCTTGTGGTTTATCTGTTTTATATATAATAGCGTGTATCTGTTCATTGCAAACTCCTAACCCCCTCCCCCCTTTGGTGACCATAAGTTTGTTTTGTATGTCTGTGAGTCAGTTTCTGTAAGTTCATTTGTATTATTATTTTAGATGCCACGTATAAGTGATGTCATATGCTATCACTTTGACTTCTCTTAGTATGATAATCTCTAAGTCTATCCGTGTTTCTGCAAATCTTCATTATTTCTGGCATTATTTCGTTCTTTTTCCTTTTTCCATACCTGCGGCATGTGGAAGTTCCTGGGCCAGGGATCAAACCCTTGCCACAGTAGTGACAACACCATATCCTTAAACTGCTAGGCCACCAGGGAACTCCAACTGCATTCTTCTTTATGGCTGGGGAGTATTCCATTGTATGCTTGTGGTAGGCCACATCTTCTGAAGCCATTCCTCTGTCAGTGGACATTTAATTTGCTTCTACATCTTGGCTGTTATCACTAGCGCTGCAGTGAACACTGGGGTGCAAGTGTCTTTTTGAATTAGAGTTTTCATCTTTTCTTTATACATGCCCAGGAGTGGGATTGCTAGATCATATGGTAACCCTATTTTTAGCTTTTTAAGGAATCTCCCTACTATCCTCAGTAGTGGGTGCACCAATTTACATTCCCACCAACAGTGTATGAGAGTTCCCTTTTCTCCACACCCCCTCCAACATTTATTTGTAGACTTTTGTTGATGGTCTTTCTGAGAGGTAATACTTCACTGTAGGTTTGATTTGTATTTCTCTAATAATTAGCAATGTTGGGAATCTTTTCATGTGCCTATTGGACATCTGTGTGTCTTCTTTGGAGAAAGGTCTGTTTAGGACTTCTGCTCATTTTTTGGTGGGACTGGGTGTGCTTTTTTTAAAATATGTATTGAGCTGTATGAGCTGTTTGTATATTTTGGATATTAGGCCCTTGTTGGTCACATGCATTTGCAAATATTTTCCCATATTCCGTAGTTTGTCTTTCTGATTTATTTATGGTTTCATTTGCTGTGCAAAAACTTTTAAGTTTAATCAGGTCCCATTTGCTTATTTTTGCTTTTGATTCAATTACTCTAGGAGACAGATCCAAAAAAATATTGCTGCAATTTATGTCAAAGAGTGTTATATCTGTATTTTCTTCTAGGAGTTTTATAGTATCCAGTCTTATATTTAGGTCCTTAATCTATTTTGAGTTTATTTTTGTATATGGTGTTATAGAATGTTCTGACCACATTTTTTTATATGTAGCTGTCCAGTTTTCCCAGTACCACTTGTTAAACAGACTATCTTTTCTCCATTTTATATTCTTGCCTCCTTTTTCATAGATTAATGACCATAAGTGCATGGGTTTATTTCCAGGCTTTTGATTTATGTGTCTGTTTTTGTGCCAGTACCACACACTCTTTTAATGATTGTAACTTTGTAGTATAGTCTGAAGTCAGGAAGTGTGATTCCTCCAGCTCCGTTCTTCTTTCTCAAGATTGTTTTGTCTATTCAGGGTCTTTTTGTTTCCATACGAATTTAAAAAAATTTGTTCTAGTTCTGTGAAAAAATACCATTAATAATTTGATAGGGATTGCATTGAATCTATAGAGTGCCTTGGGTAGTGTAGTCATTTTAACAATACTGATTCTTCCAATTCAAGAGTGTGGTATATCTGTCCATCTGTTTGTGTCATCTTTAGTTTCTTTCATCAGCATCTTATAGTTTTTGGAGTACAGGTTTTTGCCTCCTTAAGTAGGTTTATTCCAAAGTATTTTATTCTTTTTAATGTGATGGTAAGAGGGATTGTTTCCTTACTTTCTCTTTCTGGTTGTTTGTTGTTAGTGTGTAGAAATGCAACAGAAACTCCATACATTAATTTTATATTCTGCAACTTTACCAAATTCATTGATGAGCTCTAATAGTTTTCTGGTGGCATCTTTTAGGATTCTCTGTGTATAGTATCATGTCTTCTGCAAACAGTGACAGTTTTACTTTCTTTATGGTTTGGATTCCTTTTACTTATTTTTCTTTTCTGATTGCTATGGCTAGGACTTCCAAAAAAAAAAAACTATGTTGAGAGTGGCAAGAGTAGGCATCCTTGTCTTTTTCTTGATCTTAGAGGGAATGTTTTCAGCATTGAGTATGTTGTTAGCTGTGGGTTTGTCATATATGTCCTTTATTATGTTGAGGAGGGTTCCCCCTCTGCCCACGTTCTGGAGAGTTTTTATCATAAGTGGAGGCTGAATTTTATCAAAAGTTTTTGTTTACATCTATCGTGATCAAATGGTTTTTATTCTTCAGTTTATTAATGCAGTGTATCATACTGATTTGCAGATACTGGAAAATCCTTACATCGTGAAATAAATCCCACTTGATCCTTTTAATGTATGGTCCTTTTAATGTATGATCCTTTTAATGTATTGTTGGAGTCAGTCTGCTAGTATTCTGTTGAGGATTTTTGTGTCTGTGTTCATTAGTGATATTGGCCTGTAGTTTTCTTGTTCTGTGATATCTTCGTCTGATTTTGGTATCAGGATGATGGTAACCTCATAGAATGAGTTCATAAGTGTTCCTTCTTCTCTAGCTTTTTGGAATCGTTTCAGAATAATTGGTATTAATTCTTCTCTGAATGTTTGGTAGGATTCACCTGTAAAGCCATATGGTCCTGGACTTTTGTTTGCTTGGAATTTTGTAATTATTGATTTAATTTCAGTATTGGTAATTGGTCTGTTTGTATTTTCTATTTTTTCCTTGTTCGGTCTCGGGAGATTGTACCTTCCTAAGAATTTGTCCTTTTCTTCTAGGTTGCCCATATTATTGCTGTATAGTTGCTCATAGCAGTTTCTTATGATTCTGTGTTGTTGGTTTAACTTCTTTTTCATTTCTAATTTTATTGATTTGGGTCCTTTCCGTTTTTTGGGGTCAGTCTAGCTAAAGGTTTATCGATTTTATCTTTTCAAAGAACCAGCTTTTAGTTTAATTGATCTTTTATTTAATTAATTTATTTATTTACTTACTTACTTTTTTAGGACCGCACCTGTGGCATATGGAGGTTCCCAGGCTAGGGGTCGAATTGGAGCTACAGCTGCCGGCCTACACCATAGGCACCGTAATGCAGGATCCGAGCTGCATCTGCGAGCTACACCACAGTTCACAGCAACACTAGATCCTTAACCCACTGAGTAAGGCCAGGGATCGAACCTGCAACGTCGTGGTTCCTAGTTGGATTTGTTAACCACTGCACCACAACGGGAACTCCCTGATCTTTGTTTCCTCTTTGATTTCTTCAGTGATCCATTAGTTGTTTAGTAGCATATTGTTTAGCCTCCATGTGTTGGTGTTTTTTGCAATTTTATTCTTGTAGTTGATTTCTAATGTCATAGTGTTGTGGTCAGAAAAGATGCTTGATATGATTTCAATTTTCTGAAATGTACAGAGGCTCATTTTGTGGCACAGCAAATGATCTGTCCTGGAGAATGTTCCGTGTATACTGGAAAAAAGGTGTATTCTGCTACTTACAGATAGAATGCTCTATAAATATCAATTAAGTCCATTTGGTCTAATGTGTTATTTAAGGCCTCTGTTTCCTTATTGATTTTTCTGTCTGGAAGATCTGTCCATTGATGTCAGTGGTGTGTTTAAGTCCCCTGCTATTATTGCATTACTGTTTATTTCTCCTTTTATATCTGTTAATATTTGCCTTATATATTGAGGTGCTCCTATATCAGGTGCATATGTATTTACAATTATTATAGTTTCTTTTTGGATTGATCCATTGATTGTTATGTATTGTCCTTCTTTGTCTCATTTAACAGTCTTTATTTTAAAGTCTGTTTTGTATGATATATTGCTAGTCCAGCTCTCTTTTGTTTTCCATTTGTGTGGAATACCTTTTCCACCCCCTTACTTTCCATCTGTATATGTCTCTGAATCTGAAATACATCTTCTGTAGGCAACATACATATGGGTCACAGCTGCAGTGATATGTATTTTTAGCAGCATTTGGTTGGTTTTAAATAAAGTGCACACAGTTTTCTTCTTTTTACTCTGAACTCTTTCTTGTGTAGATTACCCTTTCTCCGTTTCTCTTATTTCTTCTTCTGAGGTTTTATCTTGTTCTTGCCATCTGGAATATTCTCCTCAGTCACCTCATTTTGTCTGAGTTGCTATTTGTACTTTTATGTATGTAGTAGGGTAGTTACATTTCTCAACCTTAGAGAAGTGGCCTTCTGTAGGAGGCTTCCTACAGCAGTCTGTGTCCCAGCAGTGCACTCCCTCCTGTCACTCAAGCTCTGTACTCTAGGGGTTCCCCCGAGAAGGCTGTGTGGGTCCTTCTGCTGTGGCGGGCTGACCGTGTGGGTAGTCTATGCTTGGTGGGCCCTACTTTGCTTAGTTGCCAGGCCCTGCCTTGTGTGGATGCTGCTGTCTGCTGTTTAGTGGGGGCCCGATCACGAGACGGCTGGTTGCAGAACTCTAGGGGGCCCCAGAGCTAATGCTGGCTCACTGGTGGGTGGACTCAGGGTCCCAAAAACTCTGGGGCTGTGCCCACCTATTGGCAGGTGAAGGCAGGTCCTAGGGTTAGTGCTGGACTGCTGGCAGGCAGCGCTAGTTCCTGGAGTCCGGCTGCAGGGCCCAGGGATCCTAGAGGTCATTGATGGCGGGGGTGGGGGGTGTTTCCTGACACCGCTTGGTGTGGGCTCTAGGGTGTCCTAAAGCCTGGCCTGCTAGTGGGCAGGGCCAGGGCTCAGCTGGTCCCGGGGTGGGGTCATCTAGCCTGCGCTGGGTTGTAGTTTTCTTGTTGTTGGTATCTGCCCTCCTGTGGCTGAGGCTGATCTAAAGCCTAGTGCAGGCTTCTTGACAGCGGGAGCCTGTGCCTGCCCGCCGGTAGACGGAGCTGAATCTTGGCCCTCAGGTGGGCAGGGCCATGTCTAGGGGAATGTCTGGAGGTGGCTTTGAGCTCAAGAAGTCTTTAGGCCACCTGTCTACCGAGGATGGCGCTGTGTCCTCTGTCAGTTAGCTGCTTGGCCTGAGGTGTCCCAGCATTGGTTCCTATTGGGGGAGGGGGGCGTTCTTGGGGCCAGTGAGCCAGGACGGTGCCACCAGCAGCCGTGTTCAGAGCAGCTGTGGAATGTTCCCCAAATGACCACCACCAGTGTCTGTGTCCCCTGATGAGCTGCAACCGCTCCCCGCCTCCTGCCCTTCGGGGAGACTCTCTAAGACCAGCACGTGTGTCTGGTCCAGGCTCCTGTCGGATTACTGCTTCCGCCCCGGGTCCGGGTATGTGTGGAGTTTCGTGTGCGCCCCCTTAGGAGTGAAGTCTCTGTTTCCCCCAGTCCTGTGGGACTCCTGAAATTAAGCCCTGCTGGCCTTCAAAGCCAATGTCCTGGGGACCATCTCCTCAGTGCCAGACCCCCAGGCTGGAGAGCCTTACATGGGGCTGAGAACTGTCACTCCTGTGAAAGGAGCCTCTGCGATGTAATTATTCTCCAGTGTGTGGGTCGCCTACCAGGGAGTCTGGGATTTGATTATACTGCAAGTCCCTCATTCCTACCGATTTTGTTGTGGTTCCTTCTTTATGTCTTTAGTCGTGAGAGATCTTTTCTGGTAAGTTTCACTCTTTTGTTCTGCAGATAGTTGTGGTTTTGGTGTGCCCGTGAGAGGAGGCAAGCTCAGGGTCTTTCTGCTCCGCCATCTCGGCTGTCATTCCCCAGTGTTGAACTTTTTTAGGAGCTGGATATCCAGTGGGTGCAGAGGGCGTGGTCCTTCTCAGGGAGCTGACATTCTGGGGGTGGGATACAGTTAATGACTGAGATAATTCCAGATAGCAGTAAGGATGATGTAAACCATAAAAAAGCATGTGGTGATGGGGAGAGCTGCTGGTTACTTTGGGAGGTCAAGAAAAGCCACTCCGAGGAGGTGAGATTAAAGCTGTCTTTAAGATGCTACTTTCTCACAGTGGCCTTTACTGACTTCCTAAAGTAGCCAAATGGAGATCTGGGCACAAAGCATTACATACAGAAGGAACAGCAAGTGGAAACAGGCTTGATCTGCTCCAGGGACAGATCAGACAAGGTCAGTGTGTGGGAGTATGGTGAACAAGAGGGAGCTGGAAGGGAAAGGGGGGAGAAGGGACGGGGGTGTGGGGGGGTCAGCAGGTGTCTGGAATTCAGTATGGCTGCATCGGGAAACAGAAGACACACAAATTCACAAAAATAGAATAGAAACCAGGGGCCGGCACAGGTCTGGTAGCGGCCAAGTGATGAGGCAAGCATATCACCCTCCAAGATGACAGTGTTAAAATACTGGATTGAAAAGTATTTTTAAAGACACTGGGGGGAGTTCCCGTCGTGGCGCAGCGGTTAATGAATCCGACTAGGAACCATGAGGTTGCAGGTTCGATCCCTGGCCTCACTCGGTGGGTTAAGGATCCGGCGTTGCCGTGAGCTGTGGTGTAGGTCGCAGATGTGGCTCGGATCCTGCGTTGCTGTGGCTCTGGCGTAGGCCGGCGGCTACAGCTCTGATTAGACCCCTAGCCTGGGAACCTCCACATGCCGCAGGTGCAGCTCTAAAATGACAAAAGGCAAAAAAATAAATAAATAAAGACACTGGGAAGAAGCAGACAGAACCAGAAGAGAATTTTTTTTGTGTGTGTGTGTTTTTAGGGCCACACACCCATGGCATATGGAAGTTCCCAGGCTAGGGGTCAAATCGGAGCTGCAGCTGCTGGTCTACGCCACAGCCGCAGCAACACTGGATCCTTAACCCACTGCTCGAGGCCAGGGATCGAACCTGCATCTTCATGGATACTAGTCAGGTTCCTTACTGCTGAACCACAATGGGAACTCCCAGAAGAGATTTTTAATTGAACCCAAAACAAAACCACCTTCAACTAGAAACGGTAAGCGTTGCCAGTTTGTGGCTTACTGGCCCATGGGAACTGCCTGATCACACAGCTGTGACTGTGGACAGTGGTGCGTTCTTGGCTAAAAGTGCCAGAGCTCAGAGCTCCGGGCTGGGAAATCAGTTGAGAACTTGGAAGGGAGAAATCCTGGCAGCGTGAGACCCTCAGAAGAAAAAAGATGCAAACTGAGCATCAGCTGCCTTCCACAGCTGACAGTTCAGCCAAGCGCCTGGTGGGGAACCTGGTGGAGAGAAATATCCTCTTGGGAGAGAGCGCTTCAGAGCAGGAGCTTCGAGCTGGCAGCTCCTTTTCCCTGGTGTACCCCCAACCACGTGCCTCTCACATGGCAGAGGTCCGAAGCTGGATGGGCTGGAAGCACGGAGGGCAGAGGAGCTCAAAGATGGGGGATCTCTGTCCCAGCAAGAAGGTCACCGAGAGGATGAGCCTTACCTCTGCCCACATCTGTGGTCAGTCTCCAGGCTTTGCAGGCAGAGGGAGTCAGGCCTTAAAAGCGACGGTGGATAGCTATAAGGATAGATGCCAGGGAGTTACCGTTTTGGTCAGCAGGTTAAGGACCCACTGTGGTCTCTGTGGTGGTGAGGATTTGACCCCCGCCCAGCGCAGTGGGTTAAGGATCCAGCATTGCTGCAGCTGAGGTGTATGCGGACCCTGCAGCTTGGATTCAGTCCATATGCCATAGGTGTGGCCAAAAAACAAAACAGAACAAAAATAGATACCAATAATTGCATACCATAGGGGATACAAAGTTTATAGTTTGAACCCAGGCAAATTAACTGCTTACTTGGGTAAACATCTAAGCATCTTAGAAGTACGTGATAGAATCCAAAGTAACTACGATATTTTCTCTACAGTATCCAATTTTTTTTTTTTTTTTTTTTTTTTGGCAGCATGCAGTGGCATGTGGAAGTTCCTGGACCAGTGACTGAATCTCGGCTGCAGCTGTGACCTATGCCACAGCTGCAGAAATGCCAGATCCTTTAACTCACTGTGCTGGGTCGGTGATCAAACCCACACCTCCCCAGCGCCCCAAGCCTCTGCAGTCAGATTCTTAACTCACTGCACCACGGCAGGAGCGCCATACAAAATCCAGTTTTCAACCGAAAGGTACTAAACATACAAAGAAACAGAATTATATAACCTATATTCAGGAAAAAGAATATTCAATAGATATTAATGCAAAATGGGCCTGGGTGTTGGATGTAGCAAAGACTTCAAAGTAGTTTTTATAAATACACTGAAAGAAGTATAAAGAAAATATGTTCAAATAATTGAGAGTAAATATATAATCAATCAAGAAATAAGGAATCTCGGAGTTCCCGTCGTGGCGCAGTGGTTAACGAATCCGACTAGGAACCATGAGGTTGCGGGTTCGATCCCTGCCCTTGCTCAGTGGGTTAACGGTCCGGCGTTGCCGTGAGCTGTGGTGTAGGTTGCAGACGCGGCTCGGATCCCGCGTTGCTGTGGCTGTGGCGAAGGCTGGTGGCCACAGCTCCGATTAGACCCCTAGCCTGGGAACCGCCACATGCCGCGGGTGCGGCCATAAACCCGCGGCCATAAAATGACAAAAGGCAAAAAAAAAAAAAAAAAA
>PVHT020003144.1:9802781-9814414 GCA_004024745.2 Catagonus wagneri | reverse complement strand
GGGAAATTCTTTTCTAGGACAGTAAAGTATGGAGAACAACAGAGCCGCTGAGGAGACGACACTATACATGGATACAAAGAACGGACACGGTTTCCTCCTCACCCTCTTCTCCCTCCTAGGTGGTGTCCACGGAACAGAAAACTGCAAGAGCTTCAGGGAGCGGGTTCCCAGATGGTGAAGAAGAGAAGGGAGGCGCAACAGACAAACAGGCACGCAGGCAGTTGGCTGCAGCCTTGCTACAGGCCCACGGCGTCGCAGCGCCAAGGGCAGGCGTCCTGGTCACTGAAGAGGGAGGACTTTTGTGTGAACTCAGTCCCCCTGCTGCACCCGGACATCAGAAAGATCCTCGGTTCCTTCCAGCTTTAGATTCTGAAGGAAGATCAGACACATGTGAGCTCTTTGTATACCGAGGACGCAAGACTCACAGAACAAATGCTTCTGCGGTAACAAGGTCATGACTACAAAGAAGGAGGTTTGTCCCACAATTACAGCTGTTACAGCAAATATAACTTGTGTGATAAAGCTGGTCCCAAATCCTTGCCAAATGCAGGGGGTGAAAGCCTTCTCTTGTTCCTCTAACAATCTCTTATAAAGGGCCTAGGAGCTGACGGGAGCGACAGGGAGGCCATCCGGGGCCAGGATGCACATCCATGAACCCCATCCACCGGTGGCTGACTTCACGCCCTCCCCTCACTGCCCTGGAAACTCACCCCTGGTGGCCACGACAGCCACGCGCTCCCCCATCCCCACCCAGGCCTTTCCCCTACCTCCCGGTTCCTCCCCAACCCTCCCACTCCACGGAACCTCCACCAACTCCAGGCAGCTGTTCCCTCGGGACTAAAGGGACAGAAGCCCGACTTCACCACAAGCATCGCTCCCTCACCTGGCACGGGAGGTAGGCAAGGTGTGTTGGCACTCGCCATCCACCCCAGCCCCCTGGCGCACCTTCCTCTCCTGCTAAAGGTGGGAGCACCTCCCCTCCCGGGTCACAGCTGAGGCGGACCTTGTTACCAGCGTGGCTGAGCAGAGTCCAGATGGGAGTGAAAAACCGGGACAAGTAAGGCCAAAGAGGAGTCACACTCTGGCACAGGGTTTGTGACATTCCCCTTGGTGGCGCTAAGCTCTGCGTTACCACAGATCCCTGTAGATTAGCTGGTGACTGCGAGCCAATGTTACCAGTCAAATCTCCAGCAGCCCAAAGCCCAGCCCAACTGGTCAGGGTCTGGGGCCATCTCCCGGTTCTTTAGATGCTGAGTTCGCTAGGACCCCTTAGATTCGGTCACAGCAGAACGAGCAAGCCAGCACTGCCACTGGGGGAGGCGGCGTCATGCCAGAGTCAAGCCTGGGGTCGCGAACGCTTTCTAGCAGTTGTCTACTTGGGAACCAGTTGAGACACACGGCCCAGGGCTCTCAAGGTGGTGCAACTGAGTGAAGCCACTGACACTTCTAAAATTTGGACTCAGGATAAGTTTCTGAGCTTTGGAGGCACCCTATGTTTTGGGACCCTGTGTGGGCTAGGAGAACACACCTAGCCAGAGAGGCTGCCAGCACCCACGTCCACAAGGGTGGTGTGAGATTCCAGGCCTCACCCACAAATGCTTAGCCAGCGATACTTGTGATCAGGTCTAGCCCCAGCCTTGGTGCTGCTCACAGCGCATGGCACAGCCCAGCCCACAGACCTCAGGCGCTGGGGTGGGGGGTGGACACTGACGCACAGCAAGCTGCAAACAGCACCACGCATTTGCTGCCTGCCTCACTGGAGTACCTCTTGGGACGCGTCCGCAGGCTCCCGAGAGGACGGGTCTCCTGCCTCTATCCCGTGGCCGCTCGGCTCTGTAGGCCAGCATGGCCCGAGGAACCTGGCGTGCTGTCACGGTCAGCCCTCCGGCTCTCCCTCCCAGACATCCTTTCTGCACAGCTTGTGGTGCCGCCACATAGCTACTCTCTCTCCCTGCATCCATCTCCTTTTGCCTCGTCTCTCCCCTTTTCTCCGCCATGCATCCCATGTGACCCAACTCAGGCACTGGCACTGGCAGGATCTGGCACCCAGAGATCTAAAAGCTCCTTTCAAGTTGGGAATGCACAGATCACAATTGCGGCATCTAAAATTTTTGCATTTGGGTTTTCCTCATAATTTTCATATCTAATCACACCTGATAGCCTTTGATAGCCTTTTTCTTCTTCTCCTTTTTTTGGTCACATCGAGGCATGCAGAAATTCTGGGAACAAAGATCAAACCCATACCACAGCAGTGACAAGGCCAGATCCTTAACCCACTGAGCCACCAGGGAACTCCACGAGGGCCTTTTTCTAAGTTATTTTTAGGTGACTGGGGTTGAAGGTATACTACGTAAGTCACTGTATTTAACGTGTCCTAAGAGGCTGCCGGTGACTAATAAGAAGCTCCAATAGGTTACCACGCTTACCAGGCTTACCCACCTTTTCATTGGCTAAGTGTAGAAGACATGCAAAGGCCAGAGGTATGGAGAGGTTCTGAGCCATTAGGGGAGGCAGGCTGTGAAACAAAGAGGCGAGTGAGTATTTAGCTGTCATTGCAATTCCAGGAACAAAGGCTCTTTCACGAAGTATGAATACACATGTTCAGTGAATAAACTAATGAGAAACAAAGAAATATTTCAGATGCCTTTTAGAGGCAGGTTTTTCCAGTTTCCTATTTGGAAATAAAATATTTCCTGTTCCATTCCAGCCACTGGTACAGAAAAATACCTTTTCAAAGTTGGGCTATATTTACTCATTTGATTATCAAGGCAGAGAAGAAACAGAAAAACTGCAAGAAGCGCTGAAACAGCAGGTGGTCTGCAGAGGGGCCTTTCTCCCCAGCTTCTGGGGCCGGAGCTCTGGCGACCGGGCGCTCACCTCTGCTGCAGGTCCTTTGTGAGCCCGCTGAGCAGCTTCTGGTCTGCCACTGCATGCCTAGCTTCTCCATTCCCAGTGTGGTTTGCCTAATGGAAGAAGGACACATACAGATCAGACGGAGGCCAGTTCACTTTTTAGAGAACAACATACACTTAAAAAGCTGTATCTCTAAAAAGAAAAGCCTACATCAGAACGAAATCAAAGCAGTTTCTTTGGTGCATTCTGAAGAAACAGGATCCATAAGGCGACCCAGTGCCTCAGCCCTGGACCGTAACACTGACATTGGCCAAGTTACGATCAAGTGTGGATGCTGGTGGCCAGTATAATCCCAGTAAAGGAAAAACTGCAAAGAGGCTTTCAAGTCCTTTTGAAAAAAAGAAAAAAATGGCAAAACAGTAACAAAAAGCTGTGATCACTTATAGCTTCAGCTAGACCACAGCCACAGGAAACAGAATCCACATCTAAGAGTAGACTTAAGCTTTCCACTTACACACACACACACACACATGGCTGCCTCCTTACTAGCAGGCAAGTAGTTACAAAAGGATATTATGTCTGGTATCTGTGTTAAAATAACAGAATTTGTACACGGTTAGGTGAAAGAACAAGACTGGATGATAATATAGATAAAACATTGATAATTATTAGAAGTGGGCATCGACCATACTATTTTCTCTCTGCTCTTGAATATGTTTGAATATTTTCATGATAAAGAGTTGTTTGGGAGTTCCTGTGGTGTCGCAGCAGAAACAAGTCCTACTGGGAACCATGAGGCTGTAGGTTCGATCCCTGGCCTTGCTCAGTGGGTTAAGGATCTGGCGTTGCTGTGAGCTGTGGTGTAGGTTGCAGACATGGCTCGGATCCTGCGTTGCTGTGCCTGTGGTGTAGGCCAGCAGCTGTAGCTCTGATTGGACCCCTAGCCTGGGAACTCCACATGCCGTGTGTGTGCAGCCCTAAAAGAAAAAAACGACAGAAAAAAAAGCAAAAAACAGTTGTTTGTTTAAATAAACTTTTGAGGAGTTCCCTGGAGGTCAAGTGGGTTAAGGACTGGGTGTTGTCACCGCAGTGGTTCGGTTTGATCCCTGGCCCAGGCACTTCTGCATGCTGTGAGCACAGCCCAAGAAATAAATAAATAAAAATAAATAAACCTTTAAGTAACCGGAATCCATGAAGGACAGGGTATATGAGTCACTTAAATTCCAAGGTTAAGCAGAACGCTTTTTCTCCTTTTTAGAAAGCTCAGTGCTCTCACAGTGCCTCTCATCCCACTGGAAGGGATACGACCTTAGGACTATAACTGTAGCTTTATCTGACATCCGAGACTACACAACTCAGAGTCCTCCACCAAATCATGAATTTTCACTTCTCAGCCGGCAGGAGAATGGGTTGAGTTTGGAAAGCTCAGAACATTCCCTGAACAGCAGAAGGCTGGACGAGGAGGTGGAAGGATTCCAGTTAACCAGAGAGTTCCATTCAGTTGGAATGAATTAATCAAGATTTCATTTTGCTCTGAAGGAGAGACAATTTGACAGCACTTTATATGTGTGTATGTACACACACACACACACACACACATTTTGCTCTGAAGGAGAGACAATTTGACAGCACTTTATATATGTGTATGTACACACACACACACATACACATACCTTTCCCCAATCAGAATTAGGTCATTTCATGGCACCTGAGATGTTAGAATTTGCTTTCCCAAAGGGTCATTTATCAAATTAATTTGCACCAGCAGTGAGTAAGTACTCCAATTTTCCCCCAATGCCATACTGAAAAACATTTAATTGGTAGAGCTGTTGTTTGAAAGCAGTATAAAGATGCCTTTGATACCAAGATGTATTTTTTGATACCAGCAAGGCTGAAAAATGTGTGTCAACTTCTGTGTGACCTGCCTGGTTTGTATACTTGGTTCACTTCCCGCTCAGAGGAATGACTTATTACGATGTGTTTCTGAATGAAGGCTTTCCGTGTCAG
This sequence comes from Catagonus wagneri, assembly GCA_004024745.2. Classification (NCBI taxonomy): domain Eukaryota; kingdom Metazoa; phylum Chordata; class Mammalia; order Artiodactyla; family Tayassuidae; genus Catagonus; species Catagonus wagneri. The sequence goes on along the minus strand of PVHT020003144.1, from coordinate 9,809,554 downwards.
TGCTACCGATCGTGCGGCTCAGACGTGAGCTGCGCCTCCTCCACGCCGGGTGCCCAGAGGGAGTGGTTACCTCTGCACCCGCCTGCCGGGGGAACTCCGTCAGCAGATCCCACATGCTCTGCTTGAGCTTCTTCATGTCCATCTTTTTGGCAGTCTTGGCATACTGAATCTCAATCTTATTTACCTGAAATAGGTATATGACAAGTAAAACTAAGCAGAAGAAAGAAGCATTACCATCATCAGCTCTTTGTAAAAAGTCAGGAGTTCAAATAATGAAAAAAAAATCTAGTTTACACCACACCCAAAGTTACAGAGCTTTTTTTGGACATACTGAAATAGAGTCCCTCATTTCATCTAATTTCTTCTTGATCAAGTACAAAAAAGGTATCCTGGAATTCCAGTGTAAAGAAGTGAATCGAATATATGTGAAATCACCCAGCCCATCATTTGGTATGGAGTGATCATTTAATATGAATTGAATCTGACCAAGACTTGCCAGAGCCCAATAGCTAGCTAGCCTTAGCCAATCAGCAAAGAAATCGAATCTCTCGGCCTGCAGGCTTCATTCACATACTTTACTTGTGTGACTGGCTCGCCGCTAGTCATCTGGGTTATAACAAGTTTTGGAGAAATGGCTAGTTTGCACGAACATAATTAGCATTGGTCCATTCCCTACAGCCTTACTTAAGAATCAGGCACTTCAGAGAGCAATGGGTTAAAATTGAGAAGGAAAAAAGTCAAGCTCATACTAATATGACTTTTTTTTTTTTTTTTTTTGTCTTTTTGCCTTTATGTAGAGCTGCACCCGCGGCATATGGAGGTTCCCAGGCTAGGGGTCTAACAGGAGCTGTAGCCGCCGGCCTTTGCCACAGCCACAGCCACGCGGGATCCGAGCCGCGTCTGCGACCTACACCACAGCTCACGGCAACGCCGGATCCTTAACCCACTGAGCAAGGCCAGGGATCGAACCTGCAACCTCATGGTTCTTAGTCGGATTCATTAACCACTGAGCCACGAAGGGAACTCCTAATATGACTCTTATAAAAGAGGCAAATTCAACAGATCTCAGGCAAACAGTATTGACTATAAGGAGTTTTCTGGTGGCCTAGTGGTTAAAGATCTGGTATTGTCACTGCTGTGGTTCCAGTCACTGTTGTGGAGCGGGTTTGATCCCTGGCCTGGGAACTTCTGTATGCTGTGGCTGCAGCCCTAAGGGAAAAAAAAAAATTCTTGGCTTCATCTTTACCTTCTGAGGCTCAGCCACCAGATTTGACTCTCTGTAAGTGGTGATATCTGATCCTTGGACTTCAGGCATGTCGTTGTTGTCTTGTGTTGTTGTCATAGGTGGATGGCCAGAATGGTCAAAGGTCCCAACTGGTCCCTCAGAAAAGTCCTCTGACTCTTCATCGTCACTGTCAGCAGCCTGGGCAAGGAAATAAGCTTTTCAGATCTGGCAGAGCTGTTAAGAAATATCCTTGAACAGATTCTGTACGTAGCAGGAGCAGAGCACCTGGGAGTTCGCGACGTCACATCAAACCTAGAACGGACGTCTAGGTGGCTCCAGTTATCTTTGCTATTGCACATACACCCTACTAGGGAGGTGTCTGTGACTAAGACCTCTGGAGTATGAGTTAAAAGGAACTCAGTAGTCCCAGCAGCCACACTGTCCCTCTGAAATTTAGGATTTCATTTTATAGAGCACATTCCTGAAACACCAGAGATGTGACCTGCCAGCTGGGGCCAGCAGCAGGGGTCTTGCTGGGAGCAGGTAAGAAAGTCATTCTCGGACTGAGCCCAGTAGCAGCAGACCAGATCTCTGGGGTGGGGCCGGGAGGTGGGTTTTTAACAGGCTCTCTGGGGGACTCGTATGCACACTGAGTCTGAGGAGCACTGGTCAAGAGGGCAGTTTGAATTTTCATTAAAATACAACTACTCTCTTCCAAGACAGAAAATAAAGTGAATGAACTATTCTTCCAATTCTTTTCCCTCTGCCCACCTTCAGGGACACAGCTGGGGCCTTTCCCCCCCTTTCTGTTATACTTTCAGCCACTATCTCGTTTGTAGACTCACAGAAGGGATCTTGAGATTTACTGTAAGATCTAAAGATGGGAAGTAGCTTGTACGATTCACAATCTGAGAACCAAAGTCAGAGCTACAAGCCTGGTCTCGTGAAAGCCACTCCACAGGCTTTTTTCCCTGTCAGGACACAGTGTCTTCACGTCTGTGTTTGGTCTCCCCAGCCAAAATACCAGCTCCTACAAGTGGGAGAAGTGTTTCTTTTCCTTAGAAATCCCAAATGACCAAGGTGAGCGCTTTGTACAGGCTAAAGACTCCATCCACATGGCTGCAGTTGTACTGCAGTATGTCTGCGTTTTCCTGCACACGGAGCTCCGAGTAAGGCAGGCTGAGGTTCTAGCTACCGCCTCGGTTCTGCTCAGTTCCCTGACGCCAGGGCAGGCAGGCATCCACAAATCCCCATCTGACTCAGAATCACCCCCAGCCCCACACAGGACAGGTTGAAACTCTCCTGCTAGGAAGAGAGGATGGAGTTCTGAACCCCGTTTACCTGTAATCCAGGGCAAAAGTTGGAGGTGTCGTTAGGGTTGTTGTAATCATAGGCTTCAATTTCTTCATAATGTTCGGTCCCTGCCTTCTGGCCTTGGGCCATCTTAAGTAACTAGAATGAAGGAAAGAACAACTGCAGAAAGCAAATTCTAGAAAAGCAGCTAGTAAACTAGGCTGGGGAGATAACCTTAGTTCCTACGATCATTTCCTAGGACGTTAGGGTTCTAAGGGCCCTGAGAAGTCATCAGATCCAGCCAACTTTCAACTGACTGCACAGCTCCACCCTAGAGCAAGCCCAGGGCTGCAGGGACCTAAGCCGCGTCCAACACAAATAAACTGGATCAGCCAACCTGCACTTAGGTCTGCATGCAACTTAATTTGAAAAAGTGTTCTTTCACTAAGAACAAAGCCACCTAGGAGTTCCCGTCATGGCTCAGTGGTAATGAACCCAACTAGTATCCATGAGGATATGGGTTCGATCTCTAGCCTCACTCAGTGGATTAAGGATCTGATGTTGCCACGAACTGCGGTGTAGGTCACAGATGTGACTCGGATCCCGAGTTGGTACGGCTGTGGTGTAGGCTGGCAACTGTGGCTCCAATTCAGCCCACAGCCTGGGAACCTCCATATGCCGCAGGTGTGGCCCTAAAAAAAAAAAAAACAAAACAAAACCACCCAGAATTATCTGAAAAGAAGTCAGCCTGTTGCTGCTAGAAGAGATCTGAGCCACATCCATGGGCCCTTGTTCCCCTCAAGGGATTCAGAGCAAGTCTGCCTCCTCTTTGGGGGGGTACCTGTCGACCACACTCCTTCAGATATTCCCAGGCCCTTAGTCAGTGATCTTCAGTGGGGGGGTGTCTTTGGGGTGAAGGAAACGGGATTAAGGGTATGTATAGTTTACAAAAGTACAGTGAATATTTTCATATAACATATACTATTCAGAATGAGTTTTGGGTTAGTAGATGCAAACTATTGCATTTGGAGTGAATAAACAATGAGATGCTGCTGTATAGCAGTCACTTGTGATGGAGCATGATGAAAGATAATGTGAGAAAAAGTTATATATATATATATATATATATATATATGTGTGTGTGTGTGTGTGTGTGTATGACTGGGTCACTTTGCTGTACAGCAGAAATTGACAGAACATTATAAACCAACTATAATGGAAAAAAAAATCTTAAAAAAAAAAATACTACAAAAGCAGTCCAAAAAACCTCAATGCTTTTGTAATACAAATCCAAAAATAAATTAATAGATATTTACTAAGAAATATCCATTTGCTCTACTTTTCTTCATATGATACAATTTCTAAATCCTTCTCCATTTAGAATACTCTCTTCTGGTCACACTCTGAATTGTCCAGGAGTTCCCAATTGTGGCTCATCAGGTTAAGGACCCAACGTCATCTCTGTAATGACGGGGGTTCAATCCCTGGCCTCGCTCAGTGGATTAGGGATCCAGAATTCAGCCGATTGGGTTAAGGGCTCTGATTTGACCCCTGGTCTGGGAACTTCCATATGCTGTGGGTATGGCTGTAAATAAATAGTCCATGGTCTACAAGAAATGTTTCAGAAAGTGTATGTGCCCCCTCATATACTGGCTGGCTACTATTAGAATCACCCTTTACAAAAGAGAGATTAAAAAAAAAAAGAATTCACCCTTTAAAAATATTAAACTGGCAGTTCCCATCATGGTGCAGAGGTTAACGAATCCGACTAGGAACCATGAGGCTGTGGTTTCGATCCCTGGCCTTGCTCAGTGGTTTAAGGATCTGGCGTTGCTGTGAGCTATGGTGTAGGTCGCAGACTCGGCTCAGATCCCAAGTTGCTGTGGCTGTGGTGTAGTACGGCAGCTGTAGCTCCAATTAGACCCCTAGCCTGGGAACCTCCATATGCTGCGGGTGCGGCCCTAAAAAAGCAAAAAAAAAAAAATAAATAAAAAATTTTAAACTGGATGGATGAATGATCTGTATCGTCTCCAGCCAAACCAAGTGTTTACTGGTCCACTGCTCACTAGGCCCTCTCCTGTGTGGCTCTGCCGGCAGGAAGTGGGGAGGAATCCCAGGCTCCCAGCGCCTGGCTGCCCTACTACCCACCCAGTAGAAATCTGTTCCTGTGGATAATCGGAAGCAGGAATTCTTCCCTCTATTGGAAGCAACTATGGAAAAAAACACAAAACACAACTCCTGTTTCCAAAACAATTACGGAAAAAAACACAAATGCAACGATCCAATGACTTTGTTCTACCGTCTTCACGTCTGAATGAGCAAATGACCGCCTAGGCCAGGTTCTTCACTGTTGATAATAAGGGCTTGAGGGAGGAACAGGTAGCTTGTGGCCAGGGGAAGCAGCTGGGGCTTGGGCCAGGTGAAGTGTCCCCCATCTCCCTTCAGCTCCCCAGCAGCCTGGTTCTGCTCCTCTGCCTCATGAGTCAAGGGTCCAGCATGACCCACTGCCTGGTTACCCGGCAACAGAGCTCGCACTTGCTGCTCAGCATCTCCAGGGGAGGGACATCCCAGGCAAAGGGCGTGAACAGCCCTGGGGTGCAGTGGAAGCTGGTCTGGAGCACCCAACTGAACAGCCCCGGAAGGGGCGCAGGCGGCCTGCACGGCACAGGGAGCCCAAGGGCCACATGGTGAGATGCTCGGCAGCTACATCACCCTGCCTATCACAGCAGACTCGCATCTACACCTGGATCACAGGGAGGCAACACAAGCTGGGGGAAGAATCTGGCTATTGAATCCACAACTATCATGAGAAAGTGACAGAATCAAAGACTAAAGAAGTAACTAACATCTTGTAAAAATCTTGACAAAAGCTTGTTTATCACCCTGCACTTTGGCACATAGACCCAAGTGCCCAGCAGTCCAACCAGGTGAGGTATCTGCAAGCCTTGAGTGTCTGTCCTATGAGATTTTCCCTCTCGCTCTGTCTTCCCATGTGATCTTTTGGAGATGCCCCCGGGCTAACTCGAACTCCTTGCTCTCTCTCCCTCGCCTCAAAGGCACGGACAGTCACACTATCAGCCACCTGATACCTCCGATGCCATGAACAGGTTCAACAACGTGACCTCAAGGAATCAAAGAAGAGTCTTACCCTGGTGCCTGGTTTGAGATGCAGCTGCACAAGACTTTCAGTCTCATAGTGGAAATCTGTAGGAAGAGTGGTGGCTCTCCAATTCTGGTTCTCCAAAGTGGACTTGCTCAGAATAGTAACAGCCTATTAATAAAAATAAAAATGAAAAAGGAAAGGAAGAGAAAAAGTTTTTAGACATCTTTAATAAAATGGTATTTTCTTTTTTTTTTTTTTTTGTCTTTTTGCCTTTTCTAGGGCTGCACCTGCGGCATATGGAGGTTCCCAGGCTAGGGGTCCAATCAGAGCTGTAGCCACCGGCCTACGCCACAGACACAGCAACGCGGGATCCAAGCCTTGTCTGTGACCTACACCACAGCTCACGGCAACGCCAGATCCTTAACCCACTGAGCAAGGCCAGGGATCAAACCCACAACCCCATGGTTCCTAGTTGGATTCGTTAACCACTGAGCCATGACAGGAACTCACTCATTTTTTATTTTTGAAAGGCCTCTGGGAAGGGTTTAGGCGGCACTCATCTACGATCGGAGTTCATACTTCTGTGTAAGGGAGTGATTCTGTCAGACACTATTTATATTCTAAACCTGATTCTCTGCCACTGAGTTTGGAACTATTTCTTGATTCCTCTAGGGACTGAGGGAGAATGAAGCCATCCGTTTACTCTGAGCTAAATTCATAATGAATTTTTTAAAAATCACATCTGGGAGTTCTCTTGTGGCTCAGCTTGATCTGACATTGTCACTGCAATGGCTTAGGTCACTGCTGTGGTGAGGGTTCAATCCCTGGCCTGGAAACTTCCACATGTTATGGTAGTGGCAAAAAAGAAAAAAAAAATCACATCTAAAAGGTAAACAGGAGTGCAAAGAGTAATTTAAGAAATAATGATAGGGGAGTTCCCATCATGGCTCAGTGGTTAACGAATCCGACTAAGAACCATGAGGTTGCAGGTTCGATCCCTGGCCTTGCTCATTGGGTTAAGGATCCGGCGTTGCCGTGAGCTGTGGTGTAGGTCGCAGATGCGGCTCGGATCCCACGTTGCTGTGGCTGTGGCGAAGGCCGGCAGCTACAGCTCCTGTTAGACCCCTAGCCTGGGAACCTCCATATGCCGCG
>PVHT020003144.1:9779822-9801781 GCA_004024745.2 Catagonus wagneri | reverse complement strand
AAAAGAAAAAAAAAAAAAAAAAAAAAAAAGGAAATGATGATAAACCCAGCACAGGGAATTTCCACTGTGGCGCAGCTGAAACAAATCCGACTAGGAACCATAAGGTTGCGGGTTCAATGCCTGGCCTTGCTCAGTGGGTTAAGGATCTGGTGTTGCCGTGAGCTGTGGTGTAGCTCACAGACACAGCTTGGATCCCCCATTGCTGTGGCTGTGGTGCAAGCTGACAGCTGTAGCTCCGATTTGACCCCTAGCCTGGGAACCTCCATATGCCACAGGTGCGGCCCTAAAAAGCAAAACAGCAAAAAAAAAAGCACAAACCTTTGTTTTTCGAAAATAGGTATCAAAGTTAATATCATCGTCAAAGTTGACTTCAAAATCCTTCTTTGCGCTCTTCTTTCTGTTCACTGATTGTGAGGTAGTATCTTCTGCAGAAATGAACACAGATGTCAACACTGCTCACCTCTGCGGCCTGTTTACTCATCTTGTAAAATCACTTGACAGCCTTATTAACCGCAAGACAGAATTTGTGTCTGAGCATCATAACAGCACTTCCTAGGAATGGCAAACTGTACATCTAATTTTCATCTTTAACTTATAATTTGTATTTATGCTTAAAAAAAAAAACGCACAGTAAAAAATTTTTTTTGTTCAGAGAGAGCATGCAAAACATGTAACGCCAGCATAGCCCTTCAGAGGCCTGCGGAGTACTGCCTTTACAGAGCCCAGTGGGCCCTCCGGAGCCTGGGCGTCAGTCCCACCTCAGGCCACTGTTTGAAGTCAGGAGGGTAATGGGGCAGTACAAAGTCACCAGCCAACTCCCCTGACTCTTCCCACTCAGATGCTTCAGGCTTAACTGATCTCCATCCCAGGCCAGGCCAGCTAACTGGCATTTCCCCTCCTCATCTGCACCATCTCTTCTTAAAAGTTCCATCTAGAAGTTATGTATGGGAGTTCCCTGGTGGCTTAGTGTGTTAAGGATCTGGCATCATCTCTGCTGTGGAGTAGGTTGCTGCCGTGGTGCAGGTTCAATCCCTGGCCCGGGAACTTCTGCTTGCTGTGGGCGAGGCCAAAAATAAAAAAGGAGGTACATACGTTTGTGCCGTGGTCGAAAGCGCCAGTGATCTGGGCCAGCCCACATCGACATGGTTCGAGGGCTGAAGTAGGAATACTCTCCAGGCTTCATGGATAGAAGAGGACACATGGTCCAAATGTCTCCGTCCCCAAGAGGAATCATTTCTTCTCTGCAACATACACGACATCACGTTTCACATGCGCGATCATGCACGTATCGATACAGACAACACACCGTGTCCTGACGCGCAAAGCAGCACAGGATGCAGCTGAAGACTACCTATTTTTCCACAAACGAGCAACATTTCTAAGAGTAAATCCAAAATAATACTTCATTATTGGAGTTCCCGCTGTGGCACAACAGGATCAGCAGCATCTCTACAGTACCTGGGACACATGTTCGATCCCTGGCCTGGCACAGTGGGTTAAGGATCTAGCAATGCTGCAGCTGTGGCACAGGCCGCAGTTGTGGCATGGATCGGATCCCTGGCCCGGGAATTCCATATGCCTCAGAGTGGCCCAAAGCGGAAAAACAGAAACAAAAACTTCATTATTAGTTTTTACTTAATCAGTGCTTTTGCTTCTCTTCATTGTATGACATGACCCTAGCACTTTGGATGTTTCAAAGTGCTTTATAAAATGCAAGTTTACCCGTTTGAGAGACAAGGGAACAGAAAGAAATTAATTTTTTTATCAGACTGAACAGCAAGTAAAATGCCAGAGCTGGGAACTGGACAGAATTCCCTGAATCCCAGCCCCAGGATATTTCCACACACAAGGCCTCCTGCCGCACAACACAATAAATGCATTCCTCCCTCACCATCCTTCCTTAAATGAGGGTTCCGCTAGCACTGCTGCAGTTCCAACTGAAAGTGAAAAAGATGTTATTCTAATTTATGCCCCCGAAGTGACTGGGGCTCCCCCCTTATAATCTGTTAAGGCATCAAGTTTTATTCTTTGCTGTGTCTGAAGGGTCTAACTGGCCAGTCCAGCATGGCAGTCTTGGCTGGATTTTTGCCCTTTCCATAGGGTACTAGAACATGTGAGGTAGCTTTCACCTGAAGGCCTCTGCCAGGTCAGAAAGCATGTTAAGTGCTGCTGTACTGCCCTCTAAAGGTAGAGGCAACTTCACACAGCAGGGGCCTTTTCACCTATACTGAGCCATACGTATAAACCCCCCTTATATCAAGCCTTATGGAATTCAAAGGACTTTATAGAATCTTTCTTTAAAAACCAGAAAACTGGAGTTGCCGTCGTGGCACAGCGCAAATGAATCTCATTAGGAACCATGAGGTTGCAGGTTTGATCCCTGGCCCCGCTCAGTGGGTTAAGGATCTGGTGTTGCCGTGAACTATGGTGTAGGTTGCAGACACAGCTCGATCTCACATTGCTGTGGCTGTGGTGTAGGCCAGCAGCTGTAGCTCTGATTTGACACCTAGCCTGGGAACCTCCATATGCCATGGGTGCGGCCCTAAAAGGCAAAACAAACAAACAAACAAACAAAAAAACCAGGAAACTGTATTTGTATATTTACTGTGTAATTAAGACAGTTTTTGAAATTAAAATATACTGAAACATTTCCATTTCTATTCTATAAATAACTAGCCAATGTTATTAAGTAATAACTGTACTGGAGTTCCCTTGTGGTTCTGTGGGTTAAAGGATCCAGTGTTGTCACTGCCATGGCTCGGGTTCAGTCCCTGGCCTGGGAACTTCCACATGCCAGTGAGGCCAAAAACAAAACAAAACCAACCAAAAACACAAAACCAGTAGTGACTGTACTACACTGCACTGCGTTTCTCCCAGAAGGAGAAAGAAGACGGCTTTAGGAGCATCCCCACTCAATTCTCACATATTCTTCTGTTAAAGCATTGCCAGTCAGCCTGGGAATTTAGTGGGTACTTATAGGCAAAGCTAAAAAGAGCTTAGCTCTCATCTTCTGAGAGTCTGTGGGCCAGAACTGGGGTGAGGCCTTGGAGGCTTGAACTCCAGCCTTTCAATATTTCTTTTGGTACACAGGCCATGTGGCAGGCGCCCACCTGGTCCTGACCCTCTCACTCAACAGCTAACCTAATCCAGCCACCCCTCCATCAAGCTTCTCTCATCCCCCTCCAGATGAAGTCTTTATTTCTTCTACCTGCCCCTCCTGTCACCACAGGGCCCCTCCTTCAGTTTAGCACCAGTTGAGTCATTCTGCCCTGACACCTGCAGGTTAAAGGTCTCCCAGCTGCCTCCCGGCACATCACCCGGCACGCAGCAGAATGCCTCATGCTTGCAAGCACGGAGCAGGCTGTGGTCTGAGCTGGGACCACAGACTAGATCTTTAACCACAGCGAGCACCTTACAGAAGCACACCTGCACCACCGAGACCAGCTAGAGACACATGGCCTGTGCTGCGGCTGCTGTTGGGGGTGGGGGCAACTGAGCTGTCCCTGAACATAAAGCATTTCTCAGATGTGTTCTTATCAACCTGTGATAAGCACGGTGGTCAAAGTGCCGCCACCTAGGGACCCATCGAATGGGCGCCCCACAAGCACTGGTACTTAGAACTCAGTGCTGCCCGCCCACCCTGCGCGAGAGAAGCCCGTGAAGACCTTCCACAGAGCAGTGTTTTCAACCATGGGCGCGCAGTGCAAGCACCAGGGAGATCTGGGGGAATCGCGATGCGATGCCCGACCTCAGAGACTCTGCATTAAGTGCTCTGGGGTTGAGCCTGCCATCCGGCCTGCCATCCGCAGCTCATTATGCACAGCCAGGATCGGTCGCTCGAGCAATGCTCCTGAAGGGATTTCTGCCTCGGTGGGACATGATACTGGACAACTTCTAAAGTTTCACCCACGTTAAACCAGCTGGGCTGCCCCCAGGCCAGGCTGGCCAAGCTGCTGCTAGAGGCACAGGAGTTCTCAGAGGGTCTGTTTGTTCTAGTCTCATGGAATCAGCTACACTCAGGCCCACCCAGGCCCTTCAGAGGCCCTCGGCACTGCACGGTTGTAGAATCCTGCTTCCAGATCATATTCAGAATTAAAACAATACTAGTCTATGAAATACCTACAATAAATGCCACAAAGTTCTGGTTTTCTTAGGATGCTTACAGGAGTAATCAAAAGCTAAATTACCAGAGACCAATTCTGTCATCTCCCCCATCCCATATGCTAAATTTTACCTGCTTTGCTTGTCCCCAGTCTAATGACCCAGCACAGTCCAACCCCCTCTTTTGCCCCTTCAGGCTAGTGACACTTTTTATTTTTGATAATCAACACATAAGCCTATTTGTTTTTTTCTTTTTTGGGGGGTGGGGTGCACCCACAGCATGTGGAAGTTCCTGGGCCAGGGATCAAACCCAAGTCACAGCAGTGACAACGCCAAGTCCTTACCTGCTAGGACACCAGGGAATGAGCCTATTTCTGTCTATAACTGATACGGAGGGATTAGGCCCAAAGCCAGACACAAGCAGGGTGCTGAAAAGAAACACAACCCATGCTACCAAAAGGGAGTGGTGAGGACGGCCACCCCTAAAGTAGCTACTATGTCCCAGTTCTATGCCTAGGAACTCTGGCAACGTCAGCTTTACAACCAAGAAGTGGCTAAGCCAACATCCAAAGGAGAGTTGATTCCACTGTGAGTCTGAATGCCTCGGCCTGTGGGACAACACGGGCACCAGCCCAGCCAATGACAGAGACCAAATTAGACTGTCCCAGCAGGAAATCAGCGAGAACCCCTCCGGGGACATTTCCCATGGCCCCGAGAGCCTTACTGGCAGCTTTGAACATGGCAGGACTCCTTCCAGCTCCTGAACTCGGTGTGATCCCCCGCTGCAGTGTGGTCCGGTTCATCGCTGGCATCAAAGTCATCCTCCAGGGGCCCATCAGGGAAGTCCCCGCAGTCACTCTCCTCCACCTCGGCGTTGACGTCAAACACCTGGTCATTCTTCTTAAACTTGTCCACCAGGGCCGACACCGACTGGAAGGGACAGAGAGCTCCCCAGTTCCCGGCATTCCCACCCCCCAACCCCCACCGCTGGAGGAACCGCCCCCCGCCACCCCAGAGCCAGCATTCTCAAGACAGCAAAGCTCAGAGGAAGTTCATATTGTGCAGCACAGGATGAAGCTGTATTGTTGTTAAGGCACATTTTGCAAAACATGAAACGGGAATCTGCATCCTTTAACTACATGTTTAGAGAAAACAGGTATCCATGGAGACCATTTATTTTGGAAGTTGTAGTTAAGTAAGCTAAAGGGAGCCAGGCTAAAAATACAGAGGAAAGCTTTACATGTGACAACTTCTCAGGAAACTGTGCCAAGGGACTCAACCCTGAAAAGCAGGAAATTCCTTGAGCTGACAGCAGCCTAAGAGACCATAGGCCACTGGGACAAGCATGTCGGAGAGAGCATCTGCTAACAACCACACACCCAGGGACAGAAGGCTGCCTCACCCTAGGGAAGCAGACAGAGGCACAGAGCTGATCCCAGGGCTCATCAGGCTGTCTAGGGGCCTGCTGGGACGCACAGCCCCACCCCACTCCCCCAGGCCTGAGGTCCAATGAAGTGCCAAAGGAAGCATCTTCTGTACTGCTGGCTAAACAAAAATGATGCCACAGTTTTGGTTCCCATTGGGCAGAATTAATCTTAGGCCATCTCACTGAAACCGCGAGCTGCTGGAAAAATGCCCAGGGCCCCTAGAAGTCCAGAAATTGACCGCACCTCGTTATGTGTTTCACTGTCCCATTTAGTGAACTGGAAGCCGGCCAGGGACGGGCAGATCTGGCGATCCTCCACACACTGCTGCAGCGGCGCTGGAGGCAGGAAGATCACCAAGGGTCAGGGCAGGCCAGAGACACGCCTCCCCGCCGCAAGACGACCAGCGGGAGGTGGGGACATGGCCGCGCCCGTTCCCCGGCAGAGGCTGGCTGGCAGCCGATCTGTGTCGCGGACAGCTCTCCGGGGAGAGGGTGCGCACTCAGGCACGCACTGCGCCAGAGGCAGGCTCCTCGCTGGCATTCCAGGAACTGGGAGAACACTGAGCAGAAACCTGAAGCACGAACATGTCACTCTGACGTGGACTCCATGCCCTGTGCCGGAGCTGACGAATCAAAAAGCCTTCCTCAAAGGGTCCCAGTGCCCAGGCCATCACGCAGGGCCGCCTGTTTAGTCCCAAACTGAACTAGGAACAGGTGACGCACCTCACAGGGTTACAGCCCCAGGTGAGTGCATACGCTTGGACAACTGTTACACTTCACGCGTTTCAGACAAGAATGGACAGGAGAGTGGAGCACCTGCCCAGCCCTCCAGGAAGAGGATCAGTTTCGTGCAACACACGTGAATCGTTCAAGCCAGTATAAGGGACTGACAACAGGACAGGTCCATTCTCAGACCAACACAGAGGACCCTGAAAACAACTCATGAAGCCCTTTTCTCCCCAGAACCCCCTGGATTAGTAACAAGTAAACACAAGGCCTCTGGCTCAACAAAGATCTTGAAGCCCCTTTCCCAAGTCCAAACTCTGAGAGCCTCCAGGGTCAGCCCCGGGCTTCAATGGGTGATCCTGAGACCTGGCGGCTAATGGGGCACCTGAAGGACAGGGTACATACAGGCTGTGAGCACTGGCTACCACCGTCTTAGACTCCACGCTGCAGAGAGGACGCAAAGTTAGTTTCTCCTAAAAAAATGCCCACTTTGAGGTGATGGGCTTGCTACCCCCAAGATTACACAGAGACTTCTCTGATGACTGCACGGCTCTGGTGAGAGGCCACATGGACTTACCTTTTAAATCGGTCATCTCCACCCAACCTAAATCGGGCAACTCCGGGGGTCCTCCAGTGGAGAGGGTCTGGGCATCGGACGGGAACAGCAGCTCACTGCTATAGTCATGGCAGCGAAGGGTGGAGAGAAACACCCCTGCTGTGCTGCACTCATCAAACGAGGCTGCCGTCTTCTGGAACATGGGATCCACCTGAGCACAAAAACAGGAACCCTAAGAACTATGGGAGCAGCCAGACTTTGAGACAGAAAATCTCATTCATCGGACCAGCTCATTCACAGCTGCATACACTGGATTGAAATGTCTCTGCACGTGATCAAAATATGGGGAGGGGCTTTTTAACTGACCAGGTAAAACCCCATCCTGGTTCAACAGGAAGGCTGCAGGGCTTCCCATTGTGGCTCAGGGGTAACAAACACGACTGGAATCCATGAGGATGCAGGGTCAATCACTGGCCTCACTCAGTGAGTTAAGGATCTGGCGTTGCCTTGAGCTGTGGTGTAGGTCACTGATACAGCTTGGATCTGGTGTTGGCTGGCAGCTGCAGCTCGGATTTGACCCCTAGCCTGGCAACTTCCATATGCCTCAGGTGCAGCCCTACAACAAAAAGGAAGGTTGTATGTGGTCAGATGGATAATGGTACGTGGCTCTAGAACAGAGAAAATGGTGATGGGCTTACACAGCACCAATCCTTCTGCTGGTCTCTTTCCACAGTCACTGATGATAAACCTCTAGTAGAATGCCACAACAAATTCAGCTGACTTAAAAAGCCTGTGTGATAGATCTGTTCACAAGATCCATCATTCTTTTACAATTTTTTAAAACTTTGCTATTTTTTGGAGTTCCCGTTGTGGATCAGTGGTTAACGAATCTGACTAGGAACCATGAGGTTGCAGGTTCGATCCCTGGCCTTGCTCAGTGGGTTAAGGATCCCGTGTTGCTGTGAGCTGTGGTGTAGGTTGCAGACGCGGCTCGGATCCCACGTTGCTGTGGCTGTGGCGAAGGCTGGCGACTACAGCTCCTGTTAAGACCCCTAGCCTGGGAACCTCCATATGCCGCGGGTGCGGCTCTAGATAAAGGGAAAAAGACAAAAAGAGAAAAAATTTGTTATTTTTTCTTTTTACAGATGCACCTGCGGCATATGAAAGTTTCTGGGCCAGGGGTCGAATCAGAGCTGCAGTTGCGGCCTACACCACAGCCACAACAACAATGGATCTGAGGCACATATTCAACATGCACCTCAGCCTGCAGCAACGCCAGATCCTTAGCCCACTGAGGGAGGCCAGTGATCCAACCTGAATCCTCACAGAGACAACATCAGGTCCTTAACCCACTGAGCCACAACGTGAACTCCTCCATCATTCTTTTAAGCAGAAGTATTTTCAGGATGTTCCTGTGTGGTGCATCAGGTTAAGGATCTAGCACTGCCACAGCTGTGGCACAGGTTCAACCGTGGCAGAGGTTGGATCCCTGGCCTGGGAACTTTCACATGCCACAAGTGAGGCCAAAAAAAAAAAAAATGTTCAAAGATTTCTAAGAACATGACTAAGAGATCCTGGCAAAGGACGGGCAAAGTCAGCAGGGCTAGATGGCTGAGTTAGACGCAGGAGAGGTGGTGAGAAGACGCCCAAGGCTGGGTCAAGAAGCAGAAGTGGCATAACCATGTGTCACCAAGCCCCCAAACAGAACAAGGACAGGGCAAGGCACACATACATATGGCAAGAGGGTAGAGGCCACCTGGGACTCTACAGGAGGCCCTGTGACAGGAAGAGGGTTGGGTACTGGGTTCACAGATCTTCCTGAAGTCTCAGGATGTGGCTACTACAGAGAGAAGGGGCCTTGATTATGAGGACAGATGTGGCTCTCTGGCTCTTCCTGGCCCCCTTAATCCTGAGCCCGACCTCAGCAGAGCTGGAATCCTCCTCTCGCTCCCCAGTCCACTAGTCCCACAGCAGCACACACAGCACCTCCACGTCCTGCCTCCTTACCTCTCACCCCATCACTCACACAACCTGGTGGGTTTCCTCCCAGTGTTTCTGCCACCCGCCCCTTCCTCCTTACCCCTACTGCCACCAAGATAACTCCCACCTGCGCCAACTCTGGTCTCTCCCATTTCCTGTCCCAACAGTGCCAGTGGTGTCATTCTCATGCCCTCCCCCAAACGCTCAGCAGAGCAACAGTTTCCCAGCCGGAGCCCCACACGCCCCGCGGTCTTACGTAGTAGTTAATGGAACTCAGCATTTCAGAGCCAACGCAGAAACTGTAAATTGACCCATGTAAGAGCTGAAAACACTAAGATAACTTCCCTCAAGTCTGTCTAGAATTATACTACATATCAGTGTGAGAACAATGGCTCTTTCATGTATATTAGATTTGACTTACATCTCTGAGTGACTTGATGGGAAAATTACTGCCAACTGCACGGGCTGAATAAACGAACTTTTTGAAACAAGGGTCCACAGCAAGAATGAGAAATAGTAAAAGAAGGCCTTGATGGACAGCAGACTACATGATAAAGTCTAGGGTCGTTCCAGCCTTATTAGTAAGTCCTCAGTTCCAGCCCAACTTGTACACTGTCCAGCTTCCTAAGGAACCAGAACTTTTCCTGCTTCGTGACCTTGGCTTACGCCTCTGCCTAGAATTACCTTCCTGTCACCACCTGACAAATGCCTACCCTTCCTTTACGGCCAAGTTCAACTCTCGCCCCTTTCGTAAACTCTGACCTCCACCCACGCTGGTCTCCTGAGTGTGTGCCTCGACCTTCCTTACGCTGTCTCCACTGTGCAGTCCTGGCATGAAGCACTGGAGCAGAACCAGGCTGGAATCCCCGGGACAGCAAGAATTTCTACCCAGTAGGAGCCACGTCCAAACCAGGATCAGCTTATACATGAACGAGGCTTCTCGACTGGTCTAGACGCACCCACCGAACATCTGCTTCTCTGATCTCCATGCCGTCACCGAAGAATGTGAGTTCAACAAACATGAAACTTCAAATTTTAAGTTTGTGACCACCTTCTCTCCCGAACTTTTTCATCTTCCATACTTTGGGCTATTATTACAAGTTTACCACGGATCACAGAGCAAAAAAAAAAAGCCTTCCAGGACTGGGGTTCTTGGTGTTTCTTTGAGACTCTGTTGGTTTCACTTCCTTAAATACACCTGCAAGCTTGGAGGGAGCAGCGCTGCTTGCTTTGTTGCCCTCTCTATAACGATAGGAGGCTGGTGAAGGTCTCCTCAGGCTGCCCAGAATTGGGTCAGCCTGGTCAGAAAAAACAGAATTTCCACCCATACTGCTGAATCGAACACTGCACTGTAGAAACAAAAACACAAGCACGAATGACCGGGAAGCCAATATTCAGATTATCTGGGAAGGTAAAAAACAAGGGGAGCTGGGGAAAGGAAGTGAGGTGGAAGAGGATTTGATGGCTCCCCTGCAGATGCATGCAGCATGCTACCATGGAGGAAGCACAAACACTAACACACTAGAACAAAACTCAGGGACACCTGTTTTTAGTTAAACGACATGAGACTCGGAGCCTTTTCCCAGGCCACAGAGCTCAGAGAGTGAAGCCAGGATCTGAACACTACATCGTCTGCCTCCAAATCTGGCATGAGCCCCAGAGAGAGGAAAAGCGTACAACTTCATCCTGCAAAAGTGCCCGGCACCCTCACCTCTGCCTCACTCTTTGGCCTTGGCCTCCCCGCTCATCCACACGTGGTCGTCACACCAACACAGGCCGGAGAACCACCCTGCGAAGCCCAGCCAAGAGCTGCCCAGCCCCACCCCCCTGACTCAGCGTGAACGTGGCAAGCCCCCTCCCTTCTCATCGCTGCCATCTGCCCAAGATGATGCCACTCTCGGGGGGTGATAACTAGTTCTTGGGGCGAAGGTGAAAAAAGGCTTATAACTTCCGGCTCTCCAAACCTCAACCTTACCTGACAAAATCATATGCCTTAGTAATTAATTCCAAGGAAGAGAAATAGAAACAAAATATCTAGCAAGCCCGGGGGAGCACTGGTCATCATGTTATGACAAAGCCTGGGAAGCACTGCTCTAATGCAGCCATCCGTCAAGGACACCGGCTCCCCAGCAGGCTTCCCCGGCTGGGCTGCCTCCTCTCCCTCGGCCTCTCACCACCGGCCTAAAAGGTGAATTCCTTGCTCATTGCAGCAGTTTCCAGATGATTCTCCTCCCCAGTTCCTGTAACCCTCAGCTGTGAACATAACTTCAGACTCTACCACCCTCTGCTCATCTGTGGTTGTCCTCCAATCCCCAGACCACAGCCCTTCTTAGAAGATCTGAATATCAAGTCCTGGCTCATTACGAGTTTCCAGCTTTACCGCAGTCGTAGTTTTTGGTGGTTTCAATATCCGTGGTGACCCATCCAGTACTCTGGCTTCTCAACCCTCCCCTCCAGCAGTCCTATGCTTCATCCGAAAAGGCCAAGGACTCGAAGGATCCTACCATGAGCCCACGTCTCCTCTGCCTCTTGCTCTCTGGCCTGTTATCCCAAGTGAATCATTAACCATGACTACAACCTCTCCAGAAGCTCAATTCCAAGTGCCTCGCCGACAACCACCTCTTGTCTTCCCAGCCTACGCCTTCTTGTCTCCAACCCAAGAAGCCCTTGACCGCACCAGGCCCTACAATCTGCTGGTCACCTGGCTTTACGCTCTCCCTTACATGCTTTCCCAGCAAAAATTCCACAAGCGATCCCGACAACCAACTCCTCACATATGCTCTTACCTCCAGCACTGCTTTCAGCTGTGCCACATTCACTCTGCTAAACACACCCTCTGTTAAATCCAGCTCTCTGCCGACTCCATGCTTGCACCCCCACAGCTAGTTACGGCTGGAGAAAGACACAAAGCCATCCCGACTGACCTCACTTTAAATCCACCTGCCACTGCCCTCAAGGAGACCCCAAGAGTTGCCTGGCCATCAAACTACACTGCCCTGGTCCATCCACTCACCCATCCTCCTGGACAACGCTCTGTACTTATTCTCTCCTCTGATCCCCAACACTTCCTCTGTTGGACTCATGGTCATATGATGATCTGGCTTATTTCACTGTCGGGGGTGTGGGGCATGGGAGGGGAGACACAACCAGAAGAGAACACTCGCATGTGTGCACACTCAAGCTTCACTTCTCATCAGCCACTGCCTCCTCAGCCGAGCCCCAACCACATGTCTACTCCGTGACCTTCTCACCTGCTCCAGTGCCAGTCCAGCATTTCTCCTTGCTTTTCCTCATCATCAATAATTCCTTCTTGGAGTTCCCGTCATGGCTCAGTGGTTAACGAATCCGACTAGGAACCATGAGGTTACGGGTTCGATCCCTGGCCTTGCTCAGCGGGTTAAGGATCCGGCGTTGCCATGAGCTGTGGTGTAGGTTGCAGACGCGGCTCGGATCCCATGTTGCTGTGGCTGTGGCGAAGGCCGGCAGCTACAGCTCCTGTTAGACCCCTAGCCTGGGGAACCTCCATATGCCGTGGGTGCGGCCCTAGATAAGGCAAAAAAAAAAAAAAAATTCCTTCTCCACTAGACTGCCATCAACAAGTAAACATGCAATCAACTCTCCCAATAAAAAAACAACAGCAACAACAAAAGGCATTTTTCACAGAACTGGAACAAATAATGCTAAAATTTGCATAGAAACACAAAAGACCTTGAACAGACAAAACAATCTTTTTCTTTTTTTTTGTCTTTTTGCCTTTTATCTAGGCTGCACCCGCGGCATATGGAGGTTCCCAGGCTTGGGGTCTAACAGGAGCTGTAGCCGCCGGCCTTCGCCACAGCAACACGGATCTGAGCCGTGTCTGCAACCTACACCACAGCTCACGGCAATGCCAGATCCTTAACCCACTGAGCAAGGCCAGGGATTGAACCCTCAACCTCGTGGTTCCTTGTCGGATTCGTTAACCACTGAGCCACAACGGGAACTTCACAAAACAATCTTGGGAAAGAAGAAAAACAGCTGGAGGAATAAGGCTCCCAGACTTTCAACTGTACTACAAAGCTACAGTAATCAAAACAGTATAGCACTGACACTAAAATCAATAAAATGGAATAGACAGCCTGGAAACAAACCCACACACTCATGGTCAATTAATCTATGACAAAAGTGACAAGAATACGCAATGGAGAAAAGATAGTCTCTTTAATAAGTGGTGCTGGAAAAAACAGACAGCTAAATACAAAAAAAAAAAAAACTCAAAATGCATTAAAGAACCAAATGTAAGACCAAAAATCAGAAAACTCCTAGAAGAAAACACAGATAGAACACTCTGACATAAATCGTGGTAGTGTTCTTTTGGATCTGCCTCCTAAGGCAAAGGAAATAAAAGCAAAAATAAACAAATGAGACCTAATTAAACTTAAAAGCTTTTGCACAGCAAAAGAAACTATAGACAAAATGAAAAGACAACCTACTGAATAGGAGAAAATACTTGGAAGTGATGGCCAATATAGGGTTAATATCCAAAAATATGTAAGGCGCTCATACAACTCAGTATGAAAAAAATAAACAACTCAATTAAAAAATGGGCAAAAGACCTGAACAGACATTTTTCCAAAAAAGATTTACAGATGGCCAACAGACACACGAAAAGATGCTCAACACTGAGAGTCATCAGAGAAATGCAAATAAAATCACGAAAAGATATCAATCTCCTCACACTTGTCAGAATGGTCATTATCAAAAAGACCACAAACAGGAGTTCTCGTTGTGCCTCAGCAGAAATGAGCCCAACTAGGATCCATGAGGATTTAGGTTTGACCTCTGGCCTCACTTGGGGTTAAGGATATGGTGTTGCCATAAGCTGCGGCACAGGTCGCAGATACAGCTGGGATCTGGCGTTGCTGTGGCTGTGGCATAGGCCAGCGACTGCAGCTCCAATTCAACCCCTTGTTTGGGAAGAACATACTGGGAAAATATTTCCATATCAATAAATAACGCAACCTCAGTCTTCCTATGCCATAGCAGGTTAAGGATCTGGCATTCACTGTAGTGGCTTGGGTCACTGCTGTGGCACAGGTTTGATCCCTGGCCCAGGAACTTCTACATTCAATGAGTATGGCCAATAGTAATAACAATAATAACTGCAATAGCTTTTTTTCTTAGTTTTCTGTTTTAGCTGCCCCTTGGACTATGGAGTTCCTAGGCCAGGGATTAGATCTGAGCCATAGTTGCGACCTACAGCACTGCTGGATCCTTTAACTCCCTGAAGCAGGTCAAGGATCAAACCTGCATCCTGGTGCTGAAGAGACACTGCCGTTTCCATTGTGCCACAGCAGGAAGTCCTGTTCTTTAAAGAACAAAAACAAAAAACTCTGGACCTTACTCTCCCCACCACTTTATAGCATAACTCTTTGAAAAAACTCCCTATCAGTGTTTTCCTCCCTCTCTTCCCATCTGCTTCCCCCTCTGTAACTCATTAAGGAAAATTTCAAACCTACAAAACTGCTGAATTAGTAAAGTGAACCTTTGTGTAACTTTAACCTGGATTCCCCAGGGGGTAACCCTTTTCATATTTGCACTACTACAACAGAACCTTCTTGAAAGTAGATATTACAAGACTTTGCCTCTCTGCCAGTTAAACTATTGCCACTTAGTTCCAAACCTACCTTCTGTTGTATGCTCTGTGATGCTGGGTCCGAGACCGTATTTCAGCTGTGCCAGCAGCTCCCTATTGGGCTCCACCAAAAGGATACACTAGAGGGAAGCCGCAGGGGTACAGGAAGGGGAAGGGGCCCAGTCCTTTCTGTAGGATTCCTGTTCTTGGGAGTGTCACCAAGTAGTGTATCTTCACTCCAACAGCAGCAGGTCCTACCTGTGGCAGTAGCCGAATATACTTTTCCCTCACACTCAGACAGCCAAGCTCATCGTGTGCCAATAAGAGATGCCAGCACAGTCAGCATGCCCTCCTCTAAGGTCTGCGTCCTGGGGCCAACATCAGCTAAGTGGCACCCTTTCTTTGGAGGTCTGAGTTGCGGCTGCACAAGGGCCATTTCCAAGCTCACCACGGCCTCGGGCTGCCAAAACTGATACAGTCAACCGTTCCCTCCTCCCTGAAACTCTCACTTCAACACCACACTCTCCTGGTTTTCCTTCATCTACTGGAGGTTTCTTACTCAGCTTCCTGAATTCTTAACAGAAGGGTATCCCAGGGCCCAGGCCCTTTTCCATATGGACCCATTCCCTTGGCAATCAACTCCATTCTTGTGACTTTCCATTTATGAATGTTATGCAGGTTGGAGAAATAATCTAGTCCACTGTTGTTGGGAGAATAAACTGGTACAACCTTTTCTTGAGGACAATGGATATTCCATGTCTCAGAATTCTCTTATAGATTTACTCCAGAAGAATGCAAGTACATACCAGAATGTTCACTGAAACTGTTTTCAGCAGCAATTTTGTTTTTTTTAATTCTGTAGCAACATCACTTGGCTTTAAATGAACTGTGCTAATTATAAAGAGGCCTCTGGTACCATTCCTTGAAGCAGATTCCTTAGGATTTGCTAAATCGTTTAAGGTTGTTTACAGCAAGGGCTCTGGACCACAGAGTTTCAAATCTCAGTTTACTAACTGTGTCATCTTGGACAAGTTACCCAAAAGCCCTGCACCTCAATTACCTCTTCATAAGACGTAACAGGGATGCTGTGAGGACTGAAGGGGTTAACAGAGGTCACAGGCCTAGGGCAGCACTGTGTGCCCACACGGCACATGATAAATGTCAGCTGTCATGGTCACTGCAGCATGTACGGTGGAAGAAAACAGATGTTTTAGTCAATGGATCTCAGTAATTTGTCATCTCGTTCTACTCGTTCATGCTGAAGTCTGGAGGGAAAAACAGGGAGCTACCTTCTTCGGTCTCCACTGTAAAGCTAAAGGATGACAATGCGGAGACACCAGTTGAATATTTTATTCCCTCAAGGCCTGAACAAGCACCTACCAGCAAGGCAGGCTTAACCCAGACAAGTTTCTGCCACTGAGGTTCTGAGTTAGTCCAAGACTACACCGGGCACAACAGCTCCTCACCTCGCACTTTCGATCTGCTTCAGACACATTGAGGTTGTTTATATTCTGCTCGATGGTTTTGTACGAGTGCTTCTTCTTTGGTTTTGGAGGCTTCCTGGCTGTTCCTGTTTCAAGTGCACTTCCATCTAAAAGAAGGAGCAATGGTGTTTCACTGTGGCGTAAGCAGGTTAAGGATCCAGCACTATCACGGCAGCAACTTAGGTCACTGCTGTGGCACAAGTTTGATCCCTGGCCCAGGAACTTCCACATGTCAAGGTCATGACCAAAAGTAAATAAATAAATTAAAAAAAAATAAATAATAAAAGAGGGAGCAAGACCAGACACTGCAGGGGTTGCTCTGAAGCATGTAACTGGACTTATCGATTCAAGTTCTTTAAAACTCTAAAGAGTGACGGTAACCGAAATGCGTGCCATCCTCTCAAAGCAGCAGGCATGTCTAACCTGCAGCTTACAGAAGAACCAACCTGCTACAGTAAATATTTGGCTCCCATTACAAGTCACTTTCCAGAGACTCCCCACCCTGCCCCCTCAAATCAGAAGCCCCCTAGTTTTTATTTGTCTTACATTTTATTTGTAAATAAAACGTAAATACTTTTATAATGTTCCTCTCTTTTCCGAAGAAAAACAAACCTAATGTTTAAGTATCTTCTCAAATACAGTTCAGAAAATGTCCATGAATTCCTGTGACTTCATTCCAAGTATTTGACTCAAATAACTACCTGCTGCACCCCTTAAAAAGCCTCTCACATCTAGATCCCAACCCACGTACCGACACTATGGCCCTCTGCTTCTTCCGGAGATGGCGCATCCTTGCCCAGGCCCCCGAGGACTCTGTACACGTCGGCGTGGACGGCATCTACGCGCACAGCATAGATCTTGGTGCTGGCATCCAGAGTGCCAGCAGCCACCTAGTCAAACAAGCAGAGCTGTATTCATGGGGATCATAAGAAGTGACAGCTGAAAAGGACATACCAACCTTTGTAAAATATTTACTTGCCCTTAAGGAAAAAAATGACAGAGAGAGAATAAACAACATAATGGAAAAGCAGCGTCTCTACATGTCATCGGTTTACAGAAAAAAGTAAAGTAGCAGCTAATAAAAGGTCTTAAACAAGGAAGGCTCTCACGTATTTGCAGAATTCAACTGTTGTGCTATGCGGAGTATTAGAAATCATCAGCATTAATTAAAATACAAAAGAAGGTGGACATCCTTCTTACTTTAAAGTTGGTTGGTTCAGCATCTTTCTGTTTAAGAATCTCTGACATAAAATCAATCAAGTGCAAGCCGAAAGCATTCTTGGTAGTGATTTTCTGAAAACAGAAAATTAAAAAAGGTTTATTATTTATAGCCTAGGCGTATATAAAATAATGTTACCCTGCCAGGGGAAGCTAAGTTTTTAAACAGGCATATCCCACATCTCAACACAGGCATCAATTCCCACAAACACTTAGAGACACAGCTGAACCCACACACGTACCAGCTCCTGAGTGTGCCTGTGTGCAGGCCCTGTTCTAAGCTGACACAGAGGGGCTCAGCCACCCTCAGAACAACTCTGAGGCAGGGTCCAGTCTCACTCTCATTTTATGAAAAGAACCCTATAGCACAATGGATGGGTGAGTTGACCAGGCCACACAGCTTGTAAGTGGCAGAGACAGGACTACAACTCAGGCTGGATCTAGAACTCACAATTAGCCCACAATCCTACTATCTACCTACTATTTAGCTCCAGAGCTCACACCAGCAATTCCTAGGCCACGCTGCCTCTCTAGAGGCACTGCAGAGGGCAGGCAACCTGTCAGAGGGGCACCGAAGGTCTATAATAAATACTAAAACTACACTGAGAACATCAGCATTGAGAGAGCCGCTGGAAAACAGAAGTGCACAGTCACTGATGTTCCAGTATCCACAGAATCAAGAAAGCTAGGTCTCCCAGATCAAGATGCAACATCTTCACTGATAAACCAGCAGATACTCACATTTTCAGTGGACAGCTTGATACAGGTAGAGTAATGCTCAGTAATCTGTGTGTTTGTAAATTTAGGAATCGTAGTTGAAACATCAATACTCCTAAAGGTAAAACAAAAACAAAAAACTCTAACAAGGATCATTGACACCACAACTTTTCAAAATCCAGAGCTAGGATCCACCCAGTGTCAGGACGATACAAACCCACGCCACCCCCACGTCAGGATGGCTGGCACAACAAGGCAGCCAGCACCCACTCACCTGCTGGACGGGGAGGCCAGCAAATGAGGCGAGTCTGTGCTGAACTGCAGGTCAAAGACCCTGGAGCGCCTCCGCTGCAGTCGCTCCTTTTCGTCATCATTCTGAGGAAAGTCTTCAAGGACTGGGGTGCCAACAGTACTGAGAGGGGCCTTCCTGGGAGGGGGCACGGAGAACACCTGCTCCAAAGGTGAGGAGGCGCTGTGGGGGCATCCACAGGTCTCTGAAGGAGACTTACTCATCGTGGCTGACAGGGATAGAACAAAACACTTGCTCAGGAGACCTTCAACAGGACATTTCCTACGTCTAACGGGGGGCTTGGGGCACATTTCCTACCAAGATCTCTTCCAAGTCTAACATTCTCTGGCTAGAACTTCTATAGTGCAGGTTTCTTGGGGAGCAAGGGGGTGACGGGTTTCTGATGCTTCCTTGCCAACCTGGGCAAATAACCATTAAGTAGCTATTGTGACTCTAAAGCATTACAAAGGATGTAAAGGTAGGGAAGAACTAAAAGTTGCTGCCTCTGATAAACTCACTAACAGAACAACAGTCACATATAACCATAATGCCAGGAAAGGGAGAGAAGAAAAGATGCTGAGATAAAGCTGAGGGATGAGCTATCAGGTCAGGCTAGGTTCTAATCCCAGCATGGAGACAGAAAATAAACAACACAAATATGTAAAATAAATAAAATGTTCCAAACACCACCCACAGATTACCTGCTAACTGCAAAGGGGAAAATGTCCTTTACAACGAAAGACCTAGTGGTCATCACCTTAACCAAGCAATCAGATACAGATTCTCTAAAATTGAGATAACTCGGGAAGTTCACTGGTGGCCTAGCAATAAGGACGCAGCGTTGTCACTGCTGTGGTTCAGGTTCAATCCCTAACCCAGGAACTTTGGCATGCCGTGGGCCTGGCCAAAAAGAAATTTAAAAAAAAATTAAAAATGAGACAACTTGAAACTTATTCATCACCTTACTTACTCAAAATATAAAATTCAGAGCATCACTCACACAGTATTTTTGCCAAAGGTGTTTAACCTAAATTTAATAAAGAATTTAAACCTAACTTCCAGTTTATAAGAAACATAAGGGCCAGTAGAACAAGTTAAATGATATCAGGAGGAAATATTTGGACAAATCCAGAATATGGGACAGGTTATACAATAACTGGCTTAGTCTCTTAAAAAAGTCAATGTTCAAGACATTTCTCCAAAGAAGACATATGCATGGCCAGTAGATGCATGAAAAGATACTCAACATTGCTAATTATTAGAGAAATTTCTCTAATTATTAGAGAAATCAAAACTACAATGAGGAGTTCCCGTTGTGGCACAGTGGTTAACGAATCCGACTAGGAACCAAGAGGTTGCGGGTTCGATCCCTGCCCTTGCTCAGTGGGTTAATGATCCGGCATTGCCGTGAGCTGTGGCGTAGGTTGCAGACGCAGCTCGGATCCTGCGTTGCTGTGGCTGCGGCGCAGGCCAGTGGCCACAGCTCCAATTAGACCCCTAGCCTGGGAACTTCCGCATGCCGCGGGTGCGGCCATAAAATGACAAAAAGGCAAAAAAAAAAAACTACAATGAGGTACCACCTCACACTGGTCAGAATGGCCATCATTAATAAGTCCACAAACAACAAATGCTGGAGAGGGTACAGAGAAAAGGGAACCCTCCTGCACTGTTGGTGGGAATGTAAGCTGGGACAACCACTATGTAAAACAGTATGGAGGTACCTTAGAAAACTATACATAGAACTACCATATGACCCAACAATCCCACTCCTGGGCATATACCTGGACAAAACTTTCCTCGAAAAAGACACATGCACCCCTACATTCACTGCAGCACTATTCACAATAGCCAAGACATGGAAACAACCCAAATGTCCATTGACAGATGAATGGATTAAGAAGATGTGGTATATATATACAATGGAATACTACTCAACCATAAAAAAGAACAAAATAATGCTATCTACAGCAACATGGATGGAACTAGAGACTCTCAAAGTAAGTCAGAAAGAGAAAGGCAAGTACCATATGATATCACATATCTGGAATCTAAAATAAGCACAAATGAACCTTCCCACAGAAAAGAAAATCACGGACATGGAAAATAGACTTGTGGTTGCCAAGGGGGAGGGGGAGGGAGTGGGACAGAGTGGGAGTTTAGGTTAACAGATGCAAACTATTGCCTTTGGAATGGATAAGCAATGAGATCCTGCTTCACAGAACTGGAAACTATAGTCACTTATGGTGAAGCATGATAATGTGAGAAAAAAGTATATATGTATGTGTGACTGGGTCATCTCTCACTGTACAGTAGAAAACTGACAGAACACTGTAAAACCAGCTATAATGGAAAAAAATTAAAAATCATTTAAAAAAGAAATCAACAACAACAAAAAAGAATGGATAAACAATAAGGTCCTACCATATAGCACAGGGAACTATATCCAGTCTCCTGGGATAAACCATGATGGAAAATAACATAAAAAAAAGAAGGTGTGTGTGTGTGACTGAGTCACTTTGCTGTACAGCAGAAATTGGTACAACATTATAAATCAATAATACTTTAAAAAAAAAGTCAACGTCCAAAAAAAAGTAGAGGGACTCTTCTCAATTAAAGAAATCAAAGAGGAATTCCCACTGTGGTTCAATGGTAACAAACCCAACTATAACCACAAGAACTCCAGTTCAATCCCTGGCCTTGCTCAGTGGGTTAAGGATCTGGTGTTGCTGTGAGATGTGGTGTAGGTTGCAGATGCAGCTCGGATCCTACGTCATTGTGGCTGTGGCACTGGTCAGCAGCTGCAGCTCTGATTTGACCCCTAGTAACCTCCATATGCTTGTGCAGGTGCAGTCCTAAAAAAGTAAATACCTAGGAATAAACCTACCTAAAGAGACAAAAGACCTGTACTCTGAAAACTTTAAGACGCTGATGAAAGAAATCAAAGATGACACAAACAGATGAAAAGATACCATGCTCTTGGATTGTAAGAATCAATACTGTCAAAATGACTGTACTACCCAAGGCAATCTACAGATTCAGTGCAATCCCTATCAAATTACCAATGGCACTTTTCACAGAACTAAAACAAAAAAATTTGTAATTTATATGAAAACACAAAAGATTCCAAGTAGACAAAACAATCCTGGGGAAGAAAAATGGAGGTGGAGGAATCAGGCTCTTCTGATTGTCCCTCCCTTATTCTTACTGATTGGTGCTCCTGAGGTCCCAGGCCCCACAAGCCTGACACCCTGTGACTGCTCTCACTTCTGTGCTTCCCTCTCATTCCATTTCCACCACACTGGCTCCTCAGACGTACCAGGCAGGATCCTGCTTCTGTACTAGCTGTGCCCTCTGATTCCATGTTGGGGCTTGCATATAGCTGCATGATATGGATTCTGATGTTATCTTCCTGGTGAAACCTTTCCTTGGCCTTTGTATTAAAAAATGACTTCCCACCTCCATCCCCCAATCCTCTTTATTTCCTTCCATGCTTTACTTTCCTGCACGGCTTTTATCTCTAACAGGCCATACATTTTCTAACTTCTAATCATGAAAATGACAGAACATGGTAAGTCAACTAAAAAATTAAAAACAAAAAGCAAAACACAAATATATTCTCTTGCAGTTCACAATTAAGAAGTCTAAAATCGGAGTTCCCTTCGTGGCTCAGTGGTTAACGAATCCGACTAAGAACCATGAGGTTGCGGGTTCGATCCCTGGCCTTGCTCAGTGGGTTAAGGATCCGGCGTTGCCGTGAGCTGTGGTGTAGGTCGCAGACGCGGCTCGGATCCCGCGTTGCTGTGGCTGTGGCGAAGGCCGGCGGCTACAGCTCCTGTTAGACCCCTAGC
>PVHT020003144.1:9765536-9778822 GCA_004024745.2 Catagonus wagneri | reverse complement strand
AAAAAAAAAAAAAAAAAAAAAAAAAAAAAGAAGTCTAAAATCAAGATGGTAGCTGTATCACATTCTCTCTAGAGTGAAGACTTTCCAGAATCTGTTTTAGGGAAGAACCTGTTCCTTTGCCTTTTTCAGCTTCTAGAGGCTGTCTACAATCCTTGTCTTGTGGTTCTTTCCTCTCATCAGTCCAGCCGGTTTCTTCTGCCATCATCCATCCTTCTCTGACTTTGGCCCTCCTGCCTCCCTCTTATAAGGACCACCATGATTACATTAGCCCAACCAGATAATCCAGGATAATCTCCGCATCTCAAGATCCTTAATTTAATCACGTCCTCAAACTCTCTTTCACTATGTAAGATTAACATCTTCACAGGTTCCAGACATCTTTGGGAGGGCCATTATTCACAGAGATCATGCAGAAGAAAGGGTAAAAGCTGCTGAAAATGTATTCAAGCAGGTAAAAGGGCTCCTTAGAACACAGAGAGCTCATCCTCAGCAAAAGGAAGGAAGGCCGAGAACACAGGCACAGTGCAGGTAGGGGAGAAGGTGTATGAGTGAACCTGCGGATCTTCTCTTCTGATGGCTTTTATTCTCTTAGTAAAATAAGCGGATTGAAAAAAAAAAACTCAGCAAGTAAGGGTAAGCGCTCTAGAGGAGGTAATGGAGATTTCAGGAGAGAAAGGAAGATATAAAATCGTCATCTAGGAAGAGAATGGATGAACCAGGGAATACGGTATGACTGCTGGGCGGCTTTAGAGTCTCCTTGAGACCACTGGGTGCACAGCCACTGTGTCAGAGTAGGCAGAGTCGGGATGAACCGGAATTGTGATTTTGTCAAGCAAGTCTAAGGAGGCAAAAAGAAGGTGAGGGGTTACAGGTGAATGAAAGGAGTGATTACATTGACTAACCATTGAATGTAAGCTAAGAAAGGAGGCGAACAAGGGCTTGAGAGAGGTGAGGAACACTGAAGAGCAGAAAAATATAAGTCTGCTGTATCAAAGGGTTGTTGGAGTCGAGGAACAAGAGCGAGTGCGCTGGGAAGGCAGGAGTGATTAAGAGGGAGGGCGCACTGAGATGCCAGAGCTGTGCAGCTGTTGATAATGACAAGGTCCAGGGTGGCAGCCAAGAAACACGATCAATAGAAGAGAGAGATGAAGGAACTAAGAGACCTGGGGGGGCATGTTTCCAGATTTAAGAATTAGGAGGCTTGGCTTAAAACTCTAGCTCCATCACTAACTAGATGGAGAATTTTAAGCAAAATAAATGCCCCTAGGGGAGTTCCTGTCGTGGCGCAGTGGAAACGAATCTGACTAGGAACCATCAGATTGAGGGTTTGATCCCAGGCTTCGCTCAGTGGGTTAAAGATCTGGCGTTGCTGTGAGCTGTAGTGTAGCTCACAGACGCGGCTCAGATCCCGCGTTGCTGTGGCTGTGGCGGTAGCTACAGCTCTGATTAGACCCCTAGCCTGGAAACCTCCGTATGCCGTGGGTGTGGCCCTAAAAAAAGAAGAAAAAAAAAATAGTGATACACAATAAACACTAAATAGTTGCCCACGTGAAGGAAAGGGCAAAGGAATGGTCAATAGGGATAAAAGAATTAAAAATACAAGTTCCACAAGGTGAAGAGTATGATTAACATAACTCTCAGCTGAGGTCAAAACAAAGAAAGAGAAAGTAAAAACAGGAAGGATGCAAGAGATGTTTTTAGAGACTGAATCAAAAGGACTTGTGCCTACTTAGAAGTGGACACTGCCAGGTAAGGAAGGGAGGTGGGCTTTGGAGAAGAGACCTCAACAGAAATAGAAAGCACTGAAGGAGGAACCTGTCTAAGAAGGAAACTAAAATGGAAATTAGAGACACACCTTTTTTGGGGAATCGTCTTTCTCGGATTTCCCTCCTTCCCTTTAACATGAGATATCCATTACTCCAACAAGTGGATATGGAGCTCAAAAACACTTCCTGCATCCACTTCCTCACCTCCTCCTCATTTTTCAAGCCCTTTGGTCTGGCTCCCACACCCATAAACTGTCTTGTCGCCATCACTCACAACTTCCATGTTCCCAAACCCAACAGTCACTTTTCAGGCCTCATCCCTCTTGAGAGTCAGCAGCACTCAAAACAGATGACAATGCCCTGCTTCTTGATACACTCTTGGCTCACTTGCCTGAGTTTTTCCAGCTCTTTCTTTAATCAGTTTCTAAATGTTGGTGCTGAGTGTTTGCTCTATAAGGCTTTCCTAGTGGTCTCACCTGTTCCATGGTTTTACCACCTATATAACAAAAAGCACAGAGCAAAAAAAAAAAAAAAAAAAATGTTCCTACGGTTTGCTTCTTGACCCCCCAAATTTACTTCACAGTCCGGGGCTACTTCCCTGGGCACCCCGTATCACTGCCCTGAGTGTCCAGCTCTTATCCAAGTGATTACTGACCCTTTCACCTGACTGACTCAGATGAGTCACTTACCACGTCCAAAATGTAAATTTCCAAATTTCCAAACCTCTCGCCAAGACCTACAAAGGCCCTGCCAACCTGTCCCACCTCATTCACTCTTCAGTTACCATGTCCTGGTCTTCATCCTTGTCAGGCTCTTTGCCGCTTGCCCTTCTTTCCTACTTGCACCTCTGCTTAGAACACGTTCCCCAGAACCCGCTCAAAGGTCTTCCCTGATTCCCTAACCGAAAATAACCCTTCCCCTACTCTGCTCTTCTCAGTCTGAGTACTCAACCTCATCTGTAATTATTTCGTTTATTGTGTGTCTCCCGAACTAAAGTATGTGCTGTAAAGGGGTGGGACCTTATCTGTTGTTTTCTACTATAAATCCGCATCTAAAAGGGGGACCAAAGGGAGCACTCAATACTTGTCGAATGAATGTAAAAATAACTGCACGCGTGTTAAACCTACAGTGGTAACCACAATGCTTCCACGGCCCTGAACTAAAGTGCATTCTAGGAAAACCTCCTTTTCAAGGAAGACACACCACACAAGGTGAAGGAACCTGGGGGAAAAGGCTTCCCACACCCGGGTCAATCACAGAAGAGCAGCGCGGGCCGAAGCCGCGTTCTGATTGGCCGAACGCACCCCGCCCGCCACCGCCACCCCTCCCCCTCCACGCGCCCTCGCGCCTCTAGCTCAGGCAGGTGAAGAGCAAGGCCAAAGACAAGGCCGAAGATACTCGCACTCCCCGCTCAGGTCCGGCCACCAGCACCGTTGCCCAGAGCACCGCTTCGCACCGGTCCCTTCCCGCCGCGCCTCCCGCCCACCCAGCCTCACCCGGACAAGGAGGTCCCATGTCGTCTTCCGCGTCTCCGGAGTTAGGTTTAAATCGCGCGCGGAGACGCAGAAGCGCCGTAACGGCCGCGGTGGCGTCACCGTGGGCGGGGCCAGGACGCGCCTGCGCGGACCTCCTCGGTCCTCCGCGCGGAAAAAGGTGACCCCGAGCCGGTTGGAAGAGAGGAAAACTCCCTCCTCTCAAGCGCTAGACGCGGAACTGGGTGCTGGGGACCAAGCGTAGAGCTGAACGGGCAAGGGCTCTGCTTTCACGGAGTTTACTTAATTATGGGAGAGGCAGATGACCAAGGTAACAAAGGTGATTTCCCATCCTGACCTGTGCAGCAAAACACCAGGGAACAGAAAGTGATGGACGGGGTGTGAGACTGAGGTGAGAGGGAGCTGACACCGGAATGAGGAGCGTTCCAGACAGGGGAAGAAGGGGTGCAAAATGCTGTGGTACATTTTTTTAAATGAAATCTGGTGAAAAAACTCCTGGATATATTCTCCTCTTTCGAAAAAATAAGGTTAAGTCCTGCTTCATCTGGTTCCAAAAATTGTACTATGGGAAAAAGCCGAGGGCTGTTCACCCAAATATCCGTAGAACATCTTGTAACCCCTTATAAAACCTATATGACATTTTATTCAGCGCTTCCCAAGGGTGCTATTGGCATTCAGGGTACAACAGTCCTTGGCCTGTGGGACTCTTGCCCTCTTTGTAGGACCACTCAGTGTGATTTACTCACAAAATGCCACCCGTGCCCCCCAGTCATTTTGACAACCAAAAAAGTATTACTTGTTGAAAAAGACCTTTTCTTTCTCTTTTTTTAGAGCCAAACCCAAGGCATGTGGAGGTTCCCAGGATAAGGATCAAATTGGAGCTGTAGCCACCTGCCACAGCCACAGCAAAGCCAGATCCCAGCTGCCTCTGCAACCTACCACAGCTCAAGGCAACGCTTGGTCCTTAACCCACTGAGCGAGGCCAGGGATCGAACCTGCATCCTCCTGGATACTAGTCAGATTTGTTTCCGCTGAGCCACAATGGGAACTCTGAAAGCGACTTTTAAAACTTTTTTTTTTTTTTGCAAAAACTTACTCTCTCGGGGATCACCTTACAGTCTTAGTGTAAGGCAGTACGGGATAGAAAGAAAACAGGTTTACCCAGAAACCTAAATCAGCACCCAGGAACCATCCTGGACACTTCCCTCTGCTTCACACAAGCCATTCCTGGACTCTTTTTACTTCCTAAAAATCTCTTCAATCCTGCACCTCTTTTCATCCACATTTCCTTCTTGCTGGTCTGCAGCAGCCCCAGTCCTGCGCTGACCTCCTTCTCCTTGGGCCCAGGGTGGTGTTTGCTAAGTACAAAACTGAACTGTCACTTCTTCCCGAAGTCCAAAACCATTCAAAGGTTCCATTGCTCCAGGAAATTCTAAAATGATCTGCAAGGCGCTGCTGAGTCTGGTCCCCAGTCTCTCCAGCTTTTCTCAGACTAGGCCTCACCATGCCAGCTCCCACTACAGAGCCTCTGCATGTACCACATCCTCTGTGTGGGATCCTCTTCAACTCCATCTTCGCCCAGTTAGCTTCTGGCAGGTTTCAGCTCAGGACACTTCCTCAGGGACCCCTCCCTGGTACACTCAAGTGTCCTTCCTGGAGGCTTTAGTAGAACTTGTCACCTTTGTAATTTTACATCTGCTAGGGTGACCATTTCACATCTGTCTCCTCCATAGACTGGCAGCTTCATGAGGACAAAGCGGTCTTTGCTCGTTTCCCCAGGGCTTCCTGGCAGCACCGGACACAGCCAAGTACTTAAATATGTGTTGAATGAGCAAAGCTGGAGAACAAGTGCAAATCCTGGATTGGGTACCTTAACCTCTCTGGGCCTCATTTTCTTTCCCATTTATAAAACGTGATGATAATATCCTCCTTTCACTGGGCTTTATGAGGAATTAGGGAATAGATCCCGTGTTACACTAGGGTCCCAGTCAAGTCGCTCATTCTCTAAGTGCATTCGAGGGAGGAGGGTGCAAATAGGTTGCGATTCTCTGGATTGCATGTGTGCGCCATCCAAGAGCAGTTGGGAGGGTGACAGGTGGCACTGAATGGAGCCTCTGAAGAACTGGCTTGGAACTCTTGGCAGAGGAAGACTGTAGGTGATTCATCAGCTGAGGCATGAAGCCGTCAGGTGGTTATAATGGAGCCTCCTGAGCTGACTGCTTGGGGCTCCAGGTGCAGGGAGGCAGTCCCAGCCCCACCCCCTGCATCTCTGTGGACCCAGCCCCTAGTGCAGGCAGGTCTTTCACCTCCTGCTCTGAATACCGTCTTTGTCTGGGGAGATTAGGAAGACAGCCGGTGCCAAGAGGTCAATTTATCAGCAGTATCGGTGGCATGCAAAACTCAACTCTTCTGCACGCACAAAAGTAAAGAAGTGGGGCCCCTCCCACCCCTCATCTGCCAGGAAAGTGCTGGAGCCATTCTCCTTCCTTATTTTTTAACTCCTCACCCAGATTCTACTTCCCCAAAATGAAGCCAAAGAGCCTTAGCTTGGGTGAGGAAAAAAAGTGCTGGCTACCTGAATGTGCAGTCTTTGGGCTCAAATGTACCCCAAACTTCCAGCTGGCAGCTGGCTTTTATCATAATGTAGTTCTTGATAGAAACCACCAAGTCACTGGAGTTCAACAAGGAATGTAGTTGAAACGGCTTTACATTTGTTTTCGCCTCTGAGCAAATGCCTTTAATTTTTATATGTGATATGACATTCCTGACCTCCTAAAGACTAGACTAAGAAGCAACAGTTTCTATTTTCTTGAACTTTCACAAGATAATGTACCACTTTTGTGTGTGTGTCTTTTCAGGGCTGTACCTGCAGCATATGGAGGTTCCCAGACTAGGGGTCGGATTGGAGCGGTAGTTGCTGGTCTACACCATAGCCCCAGCAACGTAGGCAACACCGGATCCTTAACCCACTGAACGAGGCCAGGGATTGAACCTGCGTCCTCGTGAATGCTAGTCAGTTTCCACTGAGCCAGGACAGGAACTCCCAACCACCCTTTATCTTAAAATTAATATAGTGCTTTTTGGTTTTCAAAACATTGTAACCGGAGTTCCCATCATGGTGCAGTGGAAATGAATCCGACTAGGAGCCATGAGGTTGCGAGTTCGATCCCTGGCCTCGCTCAGTGGGTTAAGGATCTGGCATTGCTGTGAGCTGTGGTGTAGGTTGCAGACGCAGCTCGGATCTGGCATTGCTGTGGCTCTGGCATAGGCCAGTGGCTACAGCTCCAATTAGACCTCTAGCCTGGGAACCTCCATATGCCGTGAGTGTGGCCCTAAAAAGACAGAAAAAAAAAATTGTAACCCCTTCAAGACAGTGCTGGAAAGCTGCTAGGGTCAGGTACTTTCTTCCCGGCTCTGCCACTTAGGAGTTACATGACTAGAGGAAGCTGTATACTTTGAGCCTCAGTTTCCTCATAGGCCAAACGGAGGGGTTAAAGCACCCACTTCCTGGGGTTAGTGTGAGGATTAAATGCAATACCACCTGTGCAGAACAGCGCCTGGACTACTGACAGTGTTCAGTGAACACTAAGTATTCCCATGCTACGACTGCTGTTATATCCTGGGTGCCAGCCAGGTATTGTTTTAGAATAAATCTTAGCTTCCTAAAGATCTGGAGAAGTTTCCCCTTTCATTGTAAGAGTATTCCCAGAGCACGCTGGCTCTGTTCTTCCCATTACAACTTGTTTTTTTTCTATACTCTTTCTTACACTCTCTGCCCCACCCCAGCTCTGCTGACTGTTCCCTTTGTATTCTTCTGCCTGCTCACAACTTCACGTTTTCTTTCATCCCATAATATAGAAACCATCCAGAGTCCTAGATCATACTCCCTTCTTTCTCCCTGACAGATTTCTGCCTTCTAGAGTTTATATATGTTGTCTATAGTCATGAAGACCTTTTGATTTGACTGATATTTTGGTTTGGGCACCACGAAAATGAGTAACTTAGATGTTCCTTAACATTCCGAACTATTCTTTCCTGGCCACTGGCCATGCCACTGGGAAGCCACAGGGCAGACT
This sequence comes from Catagonus wagneri, assembly GCA_004024745.2. NCBI lineage: Eukaryota > Metazoa > Chordata > Mammalia > Artiodactyla > Tayassuidae > Catagonus > Catagonus wagneri. The sequence goes on along the minus strand of PVHT020003144.1, from coordinate 9,771,487 downwards.
GGTTCAAGGGATGTTGAAAAATACCAGGACGTACTGGATGAAGCTGTCAGGGTAACGTGAGCGTCTCAGGGACAGGTATGTGAGAGTGCTGATCTGCTGTGTGTGTTACTGCACAGACTCCAGCTGATACAGAAAATAGTCTCTTTTATTGGTTTGGAAGTAGAACACCAGCAAATTATTTTCTAAACAAAAAGCACATGGATGTTTTTAAAACACCAAAATCCCACCAGCGTAGAACCAAGCATCACTGCATCTGAACTTAAAAGCAGTACCTGGCAGATACCAGCAGACAACACAGGAACACAGCAGCTATTGTGCAGCAGTGGGAGCCCCGAATATTGACTGGCATCACCTCTGGGACACCTGTAATTTATTTTTGCTGGGGGTGGCGAGATAATGGATTTTCTAACCAAAGCCTATTGTAAGACCAGCATCTAACCTCCCTTGAGGTCAAGTTAAATGTGGGGCCAGGTTCTCCTCCCCTGAAGATCTTCCCAGAAGTGCTGGGTAGGAACAGCACTGGTATTTCCAAAGCAACCACACCCACAACTAGAATCACATTTCTGTTGCCCTTTTTTTTTTTTTGGCTGTGCCCAAGGAATACAAAAGCTCCTGAACCAGGGATCAAACCTGTGCGACAGCAGCAACCTGAGCCACAGCTGTGACAATGCCAGGTCCTTAACCTGTCGAGTCACCAGGGAACTCCTAGAGTCACATTTCTTAACATTCCTCCCCAGGATGCCCAGGGTTTTGAAAGAAGGGAAAACGTACCAGTCACATCTCCAGAATCACAAATGTGTTAGAGCTGAACTGCTGTGCAGTCCCTTCCTGTCCAGCCCTGGTGATGGGCCTGGATTGTGAAGACCCCACTTTGCAAAACCACAAACATAGTTCAAATAATCCCTTTGTCATCTTTGTAAAGACAATACAGAGGCATCACCAGACTGAGAAAAAGCATTACACATGGTAGCCTAGCACCTAACACCTAAGTGGCTCCCTCAGAAATAGTAATCGTTCATCTCAGAGTCCTTCACCCTCCTGCAAGAGACTGTCCTCCTAAAAGGTTTTATAATTGTTTCCAAGCACTAAGGAGGTCATCAGACGTTGGCGATATTAAGTAAATACATTATCTCAGTTATGGAACAGGCCACTGTTGATCTAATATTTGTGAATCAATGCTAATAAATTACTTGGCTAGTATTGGAGTTTTTTTCAGATGCATAAAACAGCTATATTTCACATATCACATGAAAATAGGGCTACATTAAGAAAATGGAAAATAAACATCTTGGTTATAAACTCAAAGAGTGAAGGTCTGAAAAATTAGATCCTAAAATAAAAAGAAGCTGCCATCACAGTATTTGGGATACAAGAGAGTGCTACCAGCTTGGATATGAATTAGGCTAAGAGGTCAACGAGGAAACTAGCTTACGAGAGATGTGCTGGGAGTCATTCATGAAAAAGGAATTAAGCTGGAATGGAGGTATATCCTGGTTCTTTCACTTCCAGTGTTTCTACAAAGCACACCTGTACAGGCCCCACTGGATCTCAGCTCTTTAGCAGCAGATCCTCCCATAACATCCATTCCTCTGGGCCCCCTCTGGGTCATGATGAAAGGTAAGAGAAGAAAACCTCCGAAGACCCAGCCCAGACCAGGCCCCACAGTCTGGCCCCCTCCTCCTGACCGCATCCTGTACACCTTCAAGTGTCTTAATGGATCATAGCACCCACCGGTCAGGTGAAGGCCCCATACACCGCTGATGCGTCTGAAAAACAAACTCTTTGCAGCCCGAGGAATCAGAAATACCTTCTCCCCCTTTTTAATGGCCTGTACATTAATGTGCCTCTGCCAACGAGGCGCAGGGCAGAGTTTTCACCTGGGTCAGAAGGTTGTGGAACTCTTCCACTGCCTGGGAATGCGCCGTGGGATTCAGCACCAGGTGCTGGAAGAGATTGATGGGCTCAGCATTCCGGAATGTCTTAGGGATCGGGATGGTCAGGGGCAGGAAGGTGTTACCAATGAGGAAATGATGGAGAGACCTCTGCTGGAGGCCTCGGCCCAAGAACCAGAGGATGTCCTGGAGCCGCTGGGAGAGCATACTGTGCTGCCAGTCTGTGAGGGGCAGCCGAAGCAACAGGTGCATGAGGGCAGTTTTGAAGTGGTAAGAGGTGAGGATGGGGCGGGATGCTCCCTGGGGTAAACTCTGAAGGTCCCGGAGACTCAAAATGATCTGGAGGCACTTGAGGTGACAGGTATTCTCCGGAGCAAAACGCCCAATCAGCTTCAAGAACAGGTGCTCACAGGCTGCAAAGGACTCGGGCCAGTCCACGCTGGTGAGCTGTTCCTGGTCAGGGGCCTGACTCACCAGGTAGACCAAGGTATCTTCCCGTTGCACCCCCAGGACCAGGCGGATTGAGAGGATGCGGCCAGAGCGGTAGTCCAGCCTGAGCTTGCAGGAGGTGGTGGACGGCGGCAGGCTGAGCTTGAAGTCATACTTGTGGGCCACGAGGGCCCAGGCATTGCCCACCATGTTCCGGAACCACTGCACGGTCTTGCACACGTCCAGGTGGGAGCCGGTGCAGAGCGCCGCCTTGATGGAGCTATTGCACTTGCCCACAAGGGCCGAGTGGTCCCTGTGATGGTGCACCAGGCACAGCACGTCCCCCAGAAGCTTCTCACGCTTGCACACACATTCCGACTCCACCAGCACACAGCCACAGCGGCGGCCTGGGGCCGGATCCCTCATCTCCAGCACAAACATAGTGCCCTGGGGGGGGACAATGGGCACCAGGATGTCAAACTTCTGGGTCTCATGGAGGGTTCCCCATTTCTCAAAGGCAGCCCCGATGCCCAGGCAGTCCTCCAGCTGTGGGTGAGCCTCCCGGCGGCTGAGCATCCGGCAGGCCTTGATGAGGTCGTCCACAAAGCTTTCCACAAACTCGCAGGTGCAGGGCAGGTCCCGGGTGACATTCTGGACGTGATACCTGTGAAAGGCCTCCAGGGCCTCCCTCGAGGGGAAGTCGGTAAGCCAGTTATAGGAGGTGACAGGCACGACACGGACCTCCTCCTCCTCGTCGCTGCTGGAATCAAAGGCTGGCTCATGCTGCATGTTCTGTCGCAGGAGCTCAAAGATGAGGAAAAAGCAGAAGAGGCCAGTGTTCCACAGGTTTCCCAGCAGCCAGCCCAGCGGCCCCTCCTGGCCCTCGGCCTGGAATGGCCACCCCCTGTCTTTCTTCCCCAGCACTAACTGGTCACTGGATGTGTCTCCTCTCCAGAAGTTCTCTGCCTTCTGCTTCTCCTCTGCTGCTCGCCTCCTCTCTTCAAACTCTATCTCTAACTGGCGCATCTCCTCGCCCAGTCGCTTCTCCAGCTGCCGACTTCTGGCTAGTGTGTCCAGGTCCATCCGGTCACTGACCATCAAGGGGTGGTGAACAACATACATCACTGCCAAGAACAGAAGGCTTATCACAGCCATGGAGGCCTCTGCATCTGGAGAAGTAGGAGGGTGGGAGTCAGGGGTGATCTTCGGGACTCAGAAGCCTGGAACCCCAAAGACTGGAAGTCAGCTACTCAAGAGGAACAGAAAGCTCACAGAGCTGGGGCTGGACAGAGCATGGGCAGTCAGTCTGCCCGTGAGAAGGTTTGGGGAAAAGCAGGGCAGCGGGATGTGCCACCTACTCTCTCTACTGCTTTCCTTCCACATGGCGTGGGTGGTATTTAGGCTTCCAGAATGCAGACATGGGACTGTTTTCGTTCCTGTGGGGGGGGGGACCCTTGTACTAGGGTGGCCTCACCCGACTCATCGGTCCACCGTGGGCACCCGGTGTGCCTGCTGATCCCAGAGGCTCCCTTCCACGGGCAGAAAGCACCAGTCTGTCTGGGTAACACCTTTCCTCTTGCCAGGCTGTCGGCCCCGGGCCAGCCGCAGCATCCCACTTCCTCTGTGACTTCACGAGCCTCATTTTGCTCACCCTGTGTCATCAGAGCACTCAGACTCTCCTCCTCCCTGTGCCCAATGGGCCAAGCCCCTGGTGGTAGCCAAGGAGGCATCGGGCGGCCTGCCACCTCTCCACTGCTGCTGCTGTGCTCTCTGAGGTCCTCTGGGGGCTGCCAGATGCTCCACCGGTGGGCCAGGCCCAAAGACAGGCACAGCTCCACCTCTCAGCCTAGGAAACTTCGTCAAGAACCAGATGCCTGATGCCTTTTGAGAGCCCGCAGCACGCGGTTCCTCTGCTCCCCACCCACCTCAGAGGCCTGAAGCTCCCTGCCTTCAGCCCACCTGTTCACAAGCTTACCGGGATATGAAGGGCTACCGAGGGGGCGCTGAAGCCAGGCTGGGGACTCTCCTCCCTTTGGAACTTGTGCTTGCTTGTCTCACCGCCCTCTCCAGGAGCCCTGTTAAAATTGACAAGGTACCTGGGGGCTGTGGCTGAAAGCCATGTGACACCCCCCTCATTCATAACTTCCTCGAATTCCACGCCCAGAGACCTGAACTTTCATCCGCCTATTTAGACCCAGCCAACTCAGGGTTTCTCCCGGGACCTGGGGCCAGGTTACTCACGGTCTGTGTTAGCAGGAACATGGTCTTAAAGAGCCCGCGCGGCCTGACCGCCCCCGCCTTCTTCCCGGCGCGGTGGGGGCTCCGGATTCCTCGCTGGGTCCGCCTGAGGGAGTGGCCCCGCTCCCCTCTCCCGGGTAGCACACCATGTTTATTCGAGCGGCCGATGGTCTGTGCGCTGCGGCCCCCGAGACCCCGCCTGCGCGGCGCGCGGCTCAGAGGGCGCCAGCCGGACAAGCCGCTCCCGCCGTCCAGGCTCCGCCCAGCCCCGCCCAGCCCCGCCCACCCGAATGCCGGCGGCCCCGCGAGCGCCCAGCGAGAGCCCCGCCCTGGGGCCGGGAGTCCCTCTTCGCCTGCGCGCGCCCCCTGGCCGCTGCCTCCGCTTCCAAGGCCCTGCATAGGGGCGCTCGGGCGCAGACGCTCAGCCTCCCTAGGGTGGCGCAAAGGGGCACTGCAGGGGGCTGAGCTTCACTTAGCTCGGTTCAATGTACTTAATGGGAATTTAGAGTACGGATGGTGGGTGACATACGAAGAATTGTCCGGGGGACGTCTTTCGCACTTAGCGCTGGCTCGGCACAAAACAGTACGGCAGATGAAGTGTGTTTTCAGCATCCTCAATGAGCCTCACCTCCAGCCGAAGCCCAGTCTCAGGTGTCTTTCCCCAACCTCTTTCTCCTACCCTGAAAGGACCACACAGCTCCCCAAAGACCTAAAGTAAGTGGCCTTACTCGCCACTCATTAGCGACGTGGGAATAAGAATCCAGAATATACAGGGGAGCTCAGCTGATGAGATGGGTGTGTAAAAGAGAACTTATCAAGTGTGGACAAGGGCAAGTTTATAATTTGCTAGGAATTGCCAATAGAGTGGAGTTTTTTTGTGTGTGTTTTGTTTTGTTTAAAGCCGCACCTGCGGCATATGGAGGTTCTTAGGCTAGGGGTGAATATTAGCTGCAGCTGCTGGCCTATGCCACAGCCACAGCAATGCCAGATCCGAACCGCATCTGCGACCTACACCACAGCTCAAGGGAACACCGGATCTTTAACCCACTCAGTGAGGCCAGGGATCGAAACCAGAGTGTGGTTCTTTTTTTGAAAATAAGCGTTATAATCTCAGAAAGAGCCTCAGTCTTCCTATCCTGTGTCAGCTCTCCAAAGAGAAAAGGAAGTAATCATTTCTCAATACTTACCAAAATCCTGCTGAAAGACAATCAATATGTCTCCTTATACAGTAGCAGCTCAGGGGTAGGGTGTGGGGGTCAAACAACTTGGACAGTATTTCCAAAAATATGCACTTATTTTATTGTGAAAGGGGAAAGATTGTCTTCTGGCTAACACAATTGAAGTTCCAAAATTACTTTTTTTGTGGTCCTTTTTTTTTTTTTTTTGTCTTTT
>PVHT020003144.1:9742349-9764536 GCA_004024745.2 Catagonus wagneri | reverse complement strand
GAGCCTGCGACCTACACCACAGCTCACGGCAACGCCGGATCCTTAACCCACTGAGCAAGGCCAGGGATCAAACCAGCAACCTCATCGTTGCTAGTCAGATTCATTAACCACTGAGCCACGATGGGAACTCCCAAAGTTACTTTTTATAAATTCGTAGGATGAAAAATAGACCACAGGCTAATACTACTATGACTAAGCATTAGTGCAATCAGAGATAATGAAATTATTATTTTAAAATTCAGGACATGACAATGTCAGGATGAGAAAAATACATTTCAGGGAGTTCCTATTGTGGCTCAGTGGTAATGAACCCAACTAGTATCCATGAGTTGCAGGTTTGATCCCTAGCCCTGCTCAGCAGGTTAAGGATTTGGCTGGAGTTCCTGTGATCTGCACTGCAGGTCACAGATGTGGCTCAGATCTGGCATTGCTGTTGTGGCTGTGGTGTAAGCGGGGGGCTGAAGTTCTGATTTAACACCTAGCCTGGGAGACCTCCATATGCCGCAAATGCGTCACTAAAATGACCCAAAAAAAAGAAAGAAAAAATAATAATAATTTCAGAGTGGGCAAACAATGGTGTTAAAAGCCATGTGTTGGAGTTCCTGTCGTGGCTCAGTCGTTAACGAATTGACTAGGAACCATGTGGTTGCAGGTTCGATCCCTGGCCTCGCTCAGTGGGTTAAGGATCTGGCGTTGCCGTGAGCTGTGGTGTAGGTTCCAGACACGGCTGGGATCTGGCATTGCTGTGGCTGTGGTGTAGGCCAGCAGCTGTAGCTCCGATTTGACCCCTAGCCTGGGAACCTCCATATGCCATGGGTGTGGCCTTAAAAAGACAAAGGACCAAAAAATTTTAAAAAAAGAATAAAAAATTAAAAAAAAAGAAAAGATGGTCTAGCAACTAAGGATCTGGTATTGTCACTACTGTGGTGCGGCTTTCATCCCTGGCCTTGGAACATCCTCATGCTGAGGGTGCCACCAAGGACCAAAAAAGAAGAAAGAAAGAAAAGGTGGTCTTCGGAGGACAAAGTCAGCCCCCAGGGCCCCACAGGAAAAGAGCTGAGTTGTCTCAAGACTCATTCCTACTGATTCTTCCCATGGCCAACACTAACGGGAAGCCAGAGGACAAGGGAGCCTCTTGACAGTCTTTCTGGGTCAGTTCCCCAGGGCACAGAAGAGGGAGGGTCTGCAGGAGCTTACACAGAGGATGCACAGGTCACTGCCAGAGGTACCCAGGTTTGTCTCAAACAAATGCTAGTCTGGGAATTCACACTCAGGAAACACCACTGTTTCATGCATACAGATGAAACCATACCCTACAGTTCAAGATCCATAAGGTAGGTACAGATAGAAACAAATGATATACCAAGAACACCAAGCTGCCTTTGCAAAGTACCAGAGAAACTGCAGATTTGCAAACAACTTGCTGGAAGTCTTTCTGACTGAGCATCCTGCAGGTGCATTTGAGGAAATGGAATGACTGATAATGAACTTTGGCTGTCACAGGTCAAAAATCCTCTGTGTGTTACAACCAACTGCTCCCCCAAAATTGCACATGCAGCTCATGAGAGGCATGATGGACAATTGCATCCACACAAAGTTGAAACATATATTGAAAGTTAAACTCTCCACCAATCATTTTGGAGCCCCCTCCCTCTACAACTCTCCACTTTCAGAATAAACATCCCACTCAACAACAAGAGAGACAAATCTGTGCTTTGCCTCCGGTCTCCCTGCAAAAAAGCCTTTCTCTTTCTGCAAAGTACTTTTGCCTCGGTATTTGGTCTTTCCTTGAGCAGCAGGCAAACAAGCCCACTTGCTCTGTACAGATTTGGGCCCATGGCGTTGCTATTCTCTAAAAAGAATTACAGTTCCTGGGAGGGTGCCAGCACAATCTATCAGGACCTCAAAAAATTGCTATAAGGCTTGAACATCTTGCTGACCTTTGAAAGTGAGGGAGGAGTTCCTGTTGTGACTCAGCGGGCTTAAGAACACAATATAGCATCTGTGGGGATGTGGTTGATCCCTGGCCTGGCTCAGTGGGTTATGGATCCTGCATTGCAGTAAGCTTTGGTGTTGGTCGCAGATGTGGATCTGCTGTGGCTGTGGCATAGGCTGGCAACTGGAGCATTAATTTGACCCCAAGCCTGGCAACTTCTATATGCTGCAGGTGTGGTAGTAAAAAGAGAAAAAAAATTGAAAGTGAGGGACGCATTATAAAAGGTCTCAGGTGATGTTAGAAAAGGTGCAGTGGCCACACAGGGAGGGCTCCCACTGTTAGAGTGGCAGATTATATGTGAAAAGATAGTTACGATCATTGGGATAAGCTGAATCATAAGTCAGTGAACATATTGTTTAAGTGACACACAAACTATAAAGCCTTTGTAAAAGTCTTATGGTGCACCCATGTATTTTCAATAAGTTTCCCAAAGTTAATCACATCATTATATAAATCACACACTAGTGTTTTGGTCATTACCCAATACACCTATAAAAACATAGAAATATACTGTATATATAAAAATTATAATGTAAATCTACATTAACATGTAAAATAGACCATAATATTGAGGGGCGGTTACAAAAGCATGCAATAGTTTAATACCATTGTGTTGTGTGCTGTGTGTACACTAATACATAATCCACAAAGGGTGGATTCCAACATGTTTATGAGGTGGAAGGAGTGATTACAGGTGACTTTTACCTCTTTCTATGCTGTTTTTGAACTGTTGTAAAACAATGAGCAGGTAGTATTTTCACAATACGAAAATAACATCAGAGAATGAATCCCAGATTATAAATATATGGGACTGTATGCCCAGAGATATGGTGTGTCTTAGTCGAAAAGAGCTCAGAACGGGTTTTCTTGTCTTGTCTTTTTAGGGCCGCACACAGGGCATATGGAGGTTCCCAGGCTAAGGGTCAAATTGGAGCTGTAGCTGCAGGCCTACACCACAGACAGGCACAGCAACACCAGATCTGAGCTGCGTCTGCCACCTACACCACAGCTCATCGCAAGGCCGGATCCTTAACCCATCGAGGGAGGTCAAGGATCGAACCTGTGTCCTCATGTATGCTAGTCGGTTCGTTAACCACTGAGCCAAGAGGGGAACCCCCCCAAAATGCGTTTTCTAAAAGAAACGGCGTCCCAAGACCCAGGGAAGAGGCTTTCTCCTCCCGTCAGATTTAGGGGCTCCAAGAGCGCCCTGCTTTCGCTCCGCGCAGACAATTGTCCCCGCAGCCCCTCCCTCCCAAGCGCCCTCCCCTGCACCTCCGTGCTCTCAGCCGGATCCGTTCCTTGGGGACACGCAGGTCACCGCGGGCGAATTTGGGGGCTCACAGTGTCGCGGGTGCAGGGTTGCGAGATGCTCTCGACCTTCCCTAAAGTGGAGAGTCTGTGAGTGAAGCTCTGAGCCAGCACCTCCCTGCGTTGCGCATACAAGCAGAGCCTTTTGCAGCGGGATCGCTCGCGGACTTTCCAGGGAACGCCAGACCCTGGCCGCGCAGCGCGCCCCTGAGCCTTTGGGGTCGAGCAGACACTATGGAGTTGTAAATTACTTTCCTTATAGTTCTGATGTTGCAGTTTGCGCGTCGTTTAAACACTGTGAAGATGGTTTCAACCAACGACAAATTTCATTTCAGGATAAAAAGGTAGGCGTGTTTTCCCGCCAGGCGGCAGCACCAGACCGGGTGAGTCCTTCCTCCGAGGGGACGTGCGCCTCCGAAGGAAGACTCAGGCTGGATCTGGAAATGAAGTTTTAGGCCTCAAACCCTGGTCAACGTAAGGCCTGCCGAGGAAAGACGAGCCGGGAAGAGTGCGAGCCCTGCTATGGATGCGACCTTTCCCGCCCCCAACCCCCAAAGTCTGCTCCTTGCCTGCGGGGAGGGGGTCCGGACCTGGCCGGGAGGGGCAGATCCGTCCTTTCCGAGTGGACATAGGTTGGTGTGGCCAAAGAAAACGCACCTGGGACCAGGCCTCAAAGCCCTGTCTCACCTGGGGTCGGGAAAGTTCCGAACCTCGCAAGCCTCAGCTTCCTCATCTAATAAACACGAAAATAAAAGCTCTTTCCTTTCAAGGTTGGTGTGCAGATTATATGACTCCATATATTTAGAGCACCTGCTCAAAGATTAGTCACCCACCCTTTCTGGGTGTTGATATCTGTCATCTCTGTTCACATTACAAAATATGGCACTTACTGCATAAACCTGCCCCTTAATTAGTTGGTTGTCTGTTGGTTTCCTCCAGTGAAGTTCAGCGACTCTTAAGGGCAAAGACTAAAATCAGACCCAGTTCAATTCTGATTGTGAAAGAGCTAAGTGTTTGGGGTTTGTTTTTGTTTTGTTTTGTTGTTTTGTTTTTGCTGCCCAGAGGCATATGGAGTTCTCTCACCAGAGATCAAATCCAGGTAGCAGTTGTAATATAAGCTACAGCTGCCGCAAGGCTGGATCCTTAACCCACTTTGCGGAGCAAGGATTGAACCTGTGTCCCAGCGCTCCCAAGATGCCGCTGCTGATCCCATTGCACCTCAGCAGGAACTCCAAGAGCTAAGTGTTTTTGAATGAATGAATGGAATGAATGAATGACACAGGGCTGAAGGAATGACTCAAAGTGTTCTAGCCATGAAGAATAAGAGTGTTTGGGTAGGGACAGAATGTACCTTTTTGTACTGTTTGGAAGTTGAAGATAATTTACAGGAAGCAGGTCTAGGATCCACACACAGTTCTGACCAAGGTGATGCAAAAATTGAGTCTGTGGCCAAGAATTAGATTAGCAAATGAACAAATATTTAGATCTTAAATAAAATATTTGAGTTGGGGGCTATATGTGGTAGATCAGGGTAACGAAGGCACAGTAACTGTGATACAATAATCTATGTGATGTACACCTATAATTGTAATAAAATTCATTAAACAATGGGAAAAAAATTAAAAATTAAAAAAAAATCTATGTGAGAAGCCATTTTTCTCAACCACAGATTTCAGAAAATCTTTTTTTTTTTTTTTCCCTCACAACCACAAGGTTTCCAGTAAACCAACTTCTTGTTATCACAAGCTGGAAATTTTATCTTGCTCTGGTGACAAACATTTCTCAAAGCCTGCTGTGCAATCAAGGCCTGTGTGGACAGACTCACAGTCGTGGCTCAGCGGTTAGGATCCATGAGGATGTGGGTTCAATCTCTGGCCTTGCTCAGTGGGTTAAGGATCTGGCACTGCAGTGAGCTGTGGTGGACATCACAGATGCGGCTCAGACCTGGTGTTGCTGCAGCTGTGGTGTGGGCCGGCAGCTGTAGCTCTGATTCGACCCCAACCTGAGAACCCGCATATGCCACAAAGTGTGGCCCTAAAACAAACAAACAAAAAAACCCCAACGAGTCTCTCTACTCTCGAATGTAGCACAAACAGATGCTAATGGTTAGAGATTTATGAGATATAAAATTTGTCCAACATTTGTCATGATGAATTATTCATTCATTCAAAAAATATTTGAACATTTTTTATAACAGTGAAGGTATGTTTGGACCAGATACAATGAGAGGTAGGAGAACAGGCTCAAAGTTCTCAGTGGGGATCTCACCTATTCACACATATTTGCCATTTGTTTACCCATCTTACTTTCAGTTTGCTGATTACCGTACTTCTCTCTCCAGATGTTCTGTTCTTCATCATCACATAGTTTTCTTTCCATAGTCTCATCTATTTACTTTTTCTTCTTATGATTCATTAGCACTTTTCCCAAAGTTTTCAAGAGTTCTCTCACAGATTTTTAGCCATTTTTGCATTTCTGAAATTAAGCTTTTGAACAAAACATTAAAAAATGCATAAAAATTTCATCAGGTAAATAGTCAGAAAGGCATTTTATCTCCCCACAGATTGATTATTAATTACAAAAGGAAAAACAGTAACTTCACAGCAGAGAGACCTACCAAGAGATCAAAATTAACATCCCATTATGTGCTTACTGCTATGGTGCACTAAGAAGGACACAGCAGCGCTTAACAGTCTTGCCGAGGAGTTCCCAAGGTGGTTCAGTGGTTAACGAATCCAACTAGGAACCACGAGATTGCGGAGTTCGATCCCTGCCCTTGCTCAGTGGGTTAAGGAACCGGCGTTGCCGTGAGTTGTGGTATAGGTTGCAGATGCGGCTCGGATCCTGCATTGCTGTGGCTGTGGTGCAGGCCGGCAGCTACAGCTCCTGTTAAACCCCTAGCCTGGGAACCTCCATATGCCGTGGGTGCGGCCCTGAAAAGACAAAAAAAAAAAAGTCTTGCCGAAACTGCATAACCTGTATAACCCACGCTGTGGGGAAACATAAAGTTAAACAGATTTTGTATAAAATGACCGATATTCAGAATGACAATATCAAAAAAGATTTTTTAAAAGTGGGGGAGGGGAGTTCCCGTCGTGGCGCAGTGGTTAACAAATCCGACTAGGAACCGAGAGGTTGCGGGATCGATCCCTGGCCTTGCTCAGTGGGTTAACGATCTGGCGTTGCCGTGAGCTATGGTGTAGGTCGCAGACGCGGCTCAGATCCTGCGTTGATGTGGCTGCGGAGTAGGCCGGTGGCTACAGCTCCGATTAGACCCTTAGCCTGGGAACCTCCACATGCCGCGAGTGCGGCCCTAAAAAATGACAAAAAAAGGCCAAAAAAAAAGAAAAGTGGGGGAGGAATAGCTCCAGATTTAAGGAAACTGTTAAGACAATTAATGTAATTCATAATCTTGCATTTGGGTATTAGAAGCTGAAAAAAATGCTATGAAAGACATTACTGAGATAACCATCAAAACTGGAATATGGCAACAGTACTGTATTACAGTTAGGTGAGAAAATGGATAGGTAAAAGAATGTCCTGGAAGTTCCTATCGTGGTGCAGCAGAAATGAAGCCGACTAGGAACCATGAGTTTGCAGGTTCAATCCCTGACCTCGCTCAGTGGGTTAAGGATCTGGTATTGCTGTAGGCTGTGGTGTGAGTCAGACACGGCTCAGATCCTGCATTGCTGTGGCTGTGGCTGTGGCTGTGGCCGTGGCCAGCAGCTGCAGCTCCAATTAGACCCCTAGCCTGGAAAATTCCATATGCCTCAGGTGCGGCCCTAAAAAGACCCCCCCCAAAATGTTGCAAAATGGTAATAATTGGTTAATGTGGATAAAAGGTACATTTAAGTTTGGAATTCCTTCAAAATAAAAAAATTTTAAAAAGAAAAATTTTATCTTTATTAACACTTAATTAATTAATTAATTAATTAATTTTGTCTTTTTGCCTTTTATGTAGAGCCGCACCCGCGGCATATGGAGGTTCCCAGGCTAGGGGTCTAACAGGAGCTGTAGCTTCCGGCCTTCGCCATAGCCACAGCAAAGCGGGATCCGAGCCACATCTGCAACCTACACCACAACTCACGGCAACGCCAGATCCTTAACCCACTGAGCAAGGCCAGGGATCGAACTCGCAACCTCATGGTTCTTAGTCGGATTCGTTAATCACTGAGCCACGAAGGGAACTCCTTTATTAGCACTTTAAAGTACTCTATTAATTTCAAATTAAAGAGCCCCTATGAAGCAAACATGTTATACTTGAGAGGAATTCTATGCTTAATTCCAAGAAGAAGTGCATTCAGGAGCCCAAACTGAATGAGTCACTTCCTGCCTCTCATCGGCCTGTGTTGAAATCCATCAGCTAACAGATATAGTTCTCACGTGACGCTGGATGTCTTGCATATTCTTTGGTTGAAATGACCAATCACATGAATATAACATAAAAATAAACCTTGTGATCATTCCTGTTGTGGCTCAGCAGTAATGAGCCCAAAATGACCAATCACATGAATATAACATAAAAATAAACCTTGTGGTCATTCCTGTTGTGGCTCAGCAGTAATGAGCCCAACTAGTATCCATGAAGATTTGGGTTAAATCCCTGACCCCACTCAGTGGGTTAATGATCCAGCATTGCAGTGAGCTGTGGTGTACGTTGCAGAAATGGCTTGGATCTGGCATTGCTGTGGCTGTGGCATAGGCCAGCAGCTGCAGGTCCAATTGGAGCCCTAGCCCAAGAACTTCCATATGCCACGGGTATGGCCCTAAAAAGGAAAAAAAAAAAAATTCTTTAGTAGAAAAAAATCAGAACAGCAATTTCCCCGGGGGACAGAGATTAAGAAGGACATGAAGGGAGTTCTCACTTAGCACAATGGGTTAAAGATTGGTCATTGTCACTACTGTGGCTCAGGTCACTGCTGTGGTGCTGGGGCCAACCCTGACTCAGGAACTTCTGTACAATGTGGGTGAGGTTGGAAAAAAAAAAAAGGAAGAGTGAAACCACTACCCTACTTGCTGGCTGCCCACCTGCCTATGCTTCCAGGCCTCCTTGTGGCTCCTCCCGCTCACGGCCCAGAGTGGCCTGGCAGATGCTCAGGGAAGCTGAAGCCCGTCTCTGATACAGACATTCTTCCTTGTCTGACCTTCTCCTGGCGCCTCCTTCTGCATCCATATTGCCCTTTTTTGCACAGCTGATTTTATGCTTGCTATTCATTTTCTCAGAGCAATATATTTTCTGGAGGTCATACATGGTAGTAAATTTATAGAGAAAAGCAAAGGAATGGCTAACATAAAAGCCAGGAAAATGAGGAGTTCCCTGGGGCCTGCCTAGTGGTTAAGAATTTAGGGTTGTCACTGCCGTGGTTCTAGTTACTGCTGTGGCAGTTTCGATCCCAGCCTAGGAATTTCCACATGCTGCCAGCACAACCAAAATCCAAACACACACACAAAATAAACAGGAGTTGTTGTTATGGCTCAGTGGAAACGAACCCGACTAGTAGCCATGAGGATGCAGGTTCCATTCCTGGCCTCTCTCAGTGGGTTAAGGATCAGGCGTGGTCACTGCTGTGGCTCTGGTTATGCTGTGGTGTGGGTTAAATCCCTGTCCCCGGAACTTCCATGTGCCACAGGCATGGCTGAAAAGAAAGTTCTTTGGATACACAGTCGTCAAGACTACGGTGCCTCAGGAAAAAATGATTAGAGCTTGGGACTGCTCCCGACCAGCAGTCTGGGCTGGGGGAGATTAATAGGTAGGGGCTTGGAGCTGCCAAGATGAAATAAAATCAGAATCCAGACAGTAAGATGGGCAGGAATGCAGTAAGATGCAGTGCAGGTGGGGCTGTGTGTGTGTGTGTGTGTGTGTTCTCTTTTTATTTTTTATTTTCTTTTTGTCTTTTTGCTTTATCTAGGGCCACACCCGCGGCATTTGGAAGTTCCCAGGCTAGGGGTCCAACAGGAGCTGTAGCTGCCGGCCTTCGCCACAGCCACAGCAACATGGGATCCGAGCCGCGTCTGCAACCTACACCACAGCTCATGGCAACGCCGGATCCTTAACCCACTGAGCAAGGCCAGAGATCGAACCTGCAACCTCATGGTTCCTAGTCGGATCCGTTAACCACTGCGCCACAACAGGAACTCCTCTGTTTTCTTTTTTAGCCGCTCCACAGTACATGGAGTTCCCAGGCCAGGGATCAGATCTGAGCTGCAGTCATGACCTAAGCCACAAGTGCGGCAACACTGGATCCTTAACCAGCGCGCCGGGGCAGGGATCAAACCCACGTCCCAGCGCTTCCAAGACATCACTGATCCCATTCGCCACAGCGGGAACTTCAAGGGTTTTCGTGTTTTGCTTTGTTTTGTTTTGTTATTGTTGTTGTTGTTTTGGCTGCTCCTGAAGCAAGTGGAACTTCCCAGACCAGGGGTCAGACTCAAGCCACAGAAGTGACAATGCTGGGTCCTTAACTGCTAGGCCACCAGGGAGCTCCTGTTCGTTTGTTTGTTTGTTTGTTTGTTTTTAAGGCTCCACTCTGCCATAGAAATTGGAAGGAACTAGTATGGGATCCTAAGAGAGGATCTGCCCAGTACAAGCAGGAGATCTAGTTGGTCACAGGTGTCTGTCCTCCATCTGTAGTAGAAGCCAGTCCTGGAAACTTCAAACTACCAACTGCCTGGGTGGGATGGATCTATCACAGAACCAGTCTGAGTTATGCCTTGACACATGACTGTCTTTGCAGGGAGTCTATAATTATATATAGTTATGACATTATTCACTTTTGTTTTTATTTTTTAAACATTTTTTTCCTCTTTTTGACCGCACCTGCATGAGTATAGAAGTTCCCAGGACAGGGACTGCATCCAAGCCACAGCTGCAACCTATGCCACACCTGTGGTGATGCCAGATCCTTTAACCCACTGCATTGGTCCAGGGATCGAACCCAAGCTTCGGCAGCGACCCGAACCACTGTGCTGCAACAGGAACTCCCCCTAAACTCTTATCTTTGTGATGGCTGGTGTTTGGGGAAGAGCCAAGAGTCATTCAGAATCCAGCATGCTGTACGGAAGGGCCATTGGGTTTGATAGGACCACTTGGGATATGAAAAGAAGGCTATGACAAAGAATGAGGCAGTCTTCCTGTGTCTGAGTCACAAATTACTTCCAAACACAAAATGTTTCATAAATGCTTTTGAGAAATTTGGCTCCACTGGACTATTTCCTTGTGTGGTTCAAGGTGCCCATCAACCCTACAGAACAGGCAAAATTATCCCCCTTAAACAGGCAATGCACATAAGGCACAGGGTCACTAAAAAATTACTCAAGGGATTTCCCATCGTGGCACAGTGGAAATGAAGCCGACTAGGAACCATGAGGTTGCGGGTTTGATCCCTGGCCTCATTCAATGGGTTAAGGATCTGGCGTTGCTGTGAGCTGTGGTGTAGGTCGTAGACGTGGCTCGGATCCTGTGTTGCTGTGGTTGTAATGGAGGCCGGCAGCTATAGCTCCGATTAGACCCCTAGCCTGGGAACCTCCAGGTGCAGCCCTAAAATGGCGAAAAAAAAAAAAAATACACAAGATGGCACAGCAGTGAGGTGAAACTGGGATTTGAACCTAGGTGATCTGACACAAGACTCCATGTTTTTTGTTTGTTTACTTGCCTTTTAAGGCTGCACCTGTGGCATATGGAAATTCCCAGGCTAGAGGTCTAATCAGAGCTGCAGTTGCTGGCCTACACCACAGCTCATGCAACACCAGGTCTTAACCCACTGAGTGAGGCCAGAGATTGAGCCCACATCCTCATGGATATTAATTGGGTTCATAACCTGCTGAGCACAACAGGAACTCCCACAAAACTCCATGCTTTTAATCACTACATGAAACTGCCTCTCTGTTAAAATAAGGGCATTGTTGGGAGTTCCCTTGTGGTTAAGGATCTGGCGTTGTCACTGCAGTGGTTTAGGTTGCTGCTGTGACACAGGTTTAACTCCTGGACTGGAAACTTCCACATGCTGTGGGCATGGCCAAAAAAAAAAAAATAATAATGATAATGATAATAATAACTAAGGGCATGGTCTCCTCAGCTGGAAAGTTTTTTAAGAAACATTCCCTGGTGGCTTAGTGGTAAGGGATCTAGCATGGTCACTGCTGTGGCGGCGGCTGGCTCCCTGGCTCAAGACCTTGCACCTGCTGGGGACACAAACCAAAAAAAAACCCAAACAGAAAACAAAAGTAAAAACCAAAAACCAGTCATTTTACTATATAGCAGAAATTGACAAAACATTGTAAATCAACTATACTTTAATAAAAAAACTAAAAAAAAACCCAAAAAACAAAAACATACACAGATGAAAGAATTAGAAAACAATTTTTTCTCTACATACTTAAATTTTACATATATATATATATACACACTTATAGATGATCTATCTTGTTTACTGGTACAGCCCTGGAAACTAGTACAGTGACTGGCACATAGGAGACAATGCACTTTGCTAAACGAAGAAGTGAGTGAATAAAGTAGTTCAGAGTGTGCATTCCTGGGTAAACTGATGTCCTAGGTCCTAGGTAAAGAGAGAGGGAAGGTCATTTACTGAATTCCCTCTCCACGTAGGATTTTTATTTCCTGGAGTCATTTGGTTTAGCCTCGCTCTAACCCTATAAGGTGTGTGTTCAATCCTAGGTCAGGTGCCACTTCTCCATCCAATTGACAAGTTACCAAGGGGCTTTTGGGTGACGCAGTACTCTTTTCCAGCTGCAAGAATTCAGGCAAACTAGGGGCTTGCTGGACACACCGAGGATAATCACCAAGCCCCTTTGTGTTTCATTCTCATCTCTAACGTTCCAGAAACCCAGCCACAGTCCCCTTATCAGGCACACTTAACCTCTTGCTCCATCTCCTGCAACAGCCTCCCAGCTGGACTTCCTGCCTCTGATCCCCCGCCGCTTTCTTCTATCTGCCTTACCTAGCACTGCCAGAATCATGTTCCCCAAAACCAGCTCTAGGAGGAAAGCCCTGTACAGAGGCCTGGCTTTGAGGCAGGTGAGCCTAGGCAAGACAGTTATCTTCTCTGGGCCTCGATTTCTTGCTTGGTAAAATGGGACGAATCAATATACTTCATAGGGCTTTATGGGGATAATGTACGCTAAAGTGGCACTTTGCAAATTCTTGCCACGTGATAAATAGTATGAGGTTGGTTTGTTTGTTTAATCTAAATGTTGCTCCCTCTAATCAAACACCTCCTATAAAGCTGTAAAAAACACCCCCCCCCATTGAGAAAACTGCTCGGGCTCCCTACTATTTCCTAGGATAAAACAAAATCTCTTTAACAATGGCACCATTTTTTCAAGAGAGTCTAAATCATACCTATCCAATTTCTGTCACATTTCTGGTTACTTACATTGCCTGGCACTCAGCTGAATGGAGTTCATAGTTCCTGGGACATGCCTCCCCGGCCCCCATACTTCTGGTTTTCCCTTGTCCGCGGAGATCTCCCCCACATCCCGCCTCTACTGAAATCTTCATCAGGAGTTTCATAACACACCTGCGAAGCCTGTCTTTTAATCAGAAGTGAGTTCTCTGATCTGCCAATGCCCCCTTGTGGCACTGACTGCATTCTGCCTTTTTTCCTTTTCCCGGTCTCACCCACACCATACGGAGGTTAGCGGGCAGGGGGTGGATCGGATCGGAGCTGTAGCCACCCGGCCTACACCACAGCCACAGCAATATGGCATTTGAGCTGAGTCTGTGACCTACACCACAGCTCACGGCAACACTGGGTCCTTAACCCACTGAGTAAGGCCAGGGATTAAACCTACTTCCTCACAGATGCTAGTCAGATTTGTTTCCGCTGAGCCACATCAGGAACTCCCTGTATTCTGCTTTTTAATTGCAGTTATTTTTATGTTTTATGTCTCCTGAAAGACTGTAACTTCTAAAGGATTCTAATTGTGTCTCATTTTTCTCTGTGTACCTAAAAGTGTTCATAGAGGAATTCCCATTGTGGTTCAGCAGATTAAGAACTAGACATAGTGTCTGTGAGGATGCGAGTTTGATCCCTGGCCTTGCTTAGTAGATTGAGGATCTGGCTTTGCCTCAAGCTGCAGTTTAGGTCACAGATGTGACTCAGATCTGGTGTTGCTGTGGCTGTGGTGTAGGCCAGCAACCGTAGCTCTGATTCCACTCCTTAGCCTGGGAACTTCCATACGTGAAGGTGCAGCTCTAAAAAGAAAAAAAAAAGAAAAAAAGTGTTCACGGAGTTTAGGGCACATATAAATATTTGAGACATAACTAAATTAAGTCTTAAGGTAAACAAATGCCGTACCTGGTAGCCTGGGTCCAGGGGCTAAGGGAGCAGTGAATCCTGGAGGTCATCTTTGGAGAAAGGCAGCACAGTGGGGCACACAGACTGGAACAAGGCTGAAACTGAGCCCGACTAGGTAACTTATATCCCTCCAAGGGTCTGTGCCTGGCAGGCTGGCAGGGTGCTCCCAGGTTCTTCACCTTCCTGGGGATAATCCTGATTTTAAATTTTTTTCAAAAAAACTTTATTGAGATGTAATGCATATACCATACAATTCTTCCCCTTTATTTATTTATTTATTTATTTATTTATTTATTTATTGTCTTTTTAGGTCCCCACCCATGGCACACGGAGGTTCCCAGGCTAGGGGTCCAATCGGAGCTATAGCCTCTGGCCTATGCCACAGCCACAGCAACACGGGATCCGAGCCACGTCTGCAACCTACACCACAGCTCACGGCAACGCCGGATCCTTAACCCACTGAGCAAGGCCAGGGATGGAATCTGTAATCTCATTGTTCCTAGATGGATTCGTTAACCACTGAGCCACGACGGGAACGCCAACTTAACAATTTAAATATCACCACCTAAAAGTGTATCAAGCAGTCTGTGTGATGGGAATATTTTTTTTAATTTTATGGCCACATCCATGACCTATGAAAATTCCTGGGCCAGGGACTGAATCTGAGACACAGCTGTGACTGATGCCACAGCCACAGCAACGCAGGATACGAGCCGCGTCTGCAACCTACACCACAGCTCACGGCAACGCCGGATCCTTAACCCACTGAGCAAGGCCAGGGATCGAACACGCAACCTCACGGTTCTTAGTCGTATTCGTTAACTACTGAGCCACGAAGGAAACTCCAACCCACACCCCTTTTCTTATGTAGGGCACTTTAGTTCTCTCTTTGACTTGCCTTCACCAAGACCCCCTAGTCTTACCCTTTCCAATAAGAAGGCTCATGACATTTTCCCCCAAGAGAAGACCTGCATCTCTGATGTAAATAGTGCCCCTTCTCCAGAGTGAGAAAGCATAGCTGGCATCTTGTTTTCTCAATCACAGTATTTTTCTTCCTGTACATACATTTTGGTGTGACAATCCTGTCTTGCCTTCAGCCTCCTCACGTGGGAAGCTGAGCTACTCTATCTCTAAAGCTTCTTCTAGTTCTGATGTCCAATCCATCTAACTTAATAACTGGAAGATTACATTTCATAGCTCCTGCTTAGAGAGGAAAAGGGAAGATGGGGGAAATTTCCTTTTTTCCTTGCTTCACAGATTTGCCAGTGGCCCAGGCTCGACTTGTGAACACAAGTACCAGTCCTGCAGAAATGCAGAGCAGATTCCCTAAAATGCTTTTTCAGACCCTTTTGTGTCAGATGGGTGAAACACAGCATGGCCATGGAATAAAACTCAGTCTTGAGGATTCACTTTTTTTTCTTTTCCTTTTTTTTGGCTGTCCCACAGCATATGGAATTCCCTGGTCAGGGATCACAGCTACAGCAACGCTGGATCCTTAACCCACTGTGCCAGGCCGGGATCGAGCCTGCATCCTAGTGCTCCCAAGACGCTGCCGACCCCATTGTGCCACAAGGGGAACTCTGGTCTTGAGGATTCAGATTTAAATTAGCTTCAGTGAGCCCCTAGCTGAGTCAGGCACTTCACTGGTGCCTTGTGTGTGTGTGTGTGTGTGTGTCTTTTTAGGGCCACATCTAAAGTATATGGAGGTTCCCAGACTAGGGGTCAAATTGGAGCTACAGTTGCTGGCCTATAGCCACAGCAACACAGGATCCGAGCCGTGTCTGTGACCTACACCACAGCTCACAGCAACACCAGATCCTGACCCACCGAGCGAGGCCAGGGATTGAACCCACATCCTCGTGGATCCTAGTCGGGTTACCACTGAGCCATGATGGGAGCCCCGGCTGGTGCTTCTAAACACACTATCTCATTTAGTCGCAAAAGTCCTAAGAGGAAAGTTTTATTGCCTCAATTTTAAGGATGACAAAATGACACTCACCTAGAGACAAGGCAGCTACTCAAAGTCACAAAGCCACTGAGCAGCAGAGTTGCCACAGAACGTGACTGTCTCTTGGAAGGCCCAGTTATATATACAAAAAACTGCCAGGGCTGCAAACCTCATGCCTACAGGGCATGCAGTTATACAGGCTGTGGGAAGAACATGTGCAACTAATGAAAGTGGCAGCTGCTGATTGGCACCAGGCAAGTTAGCCATGTAGGAATGTGGGTCCCTTGCAATTTTTTTTTTTTTTTTCCCTTGCTGCACCCTTGGCATGCAGAAGTTTCCAGGCCAGGGACAGAGCCTGAGCCACAGCAGTGGATGGGAGCCACAGCAGTGATAACGCCAGGTCCTTAACTGCAAGGCCACCAGGAACTTGGAACAACCCCAGATTTTAAATAATGAGCCGATAGTGAGTCAAACAAAATACACCCGCAGGGCAAATTTGGCCCAGCAGCTGTCAGGCATCCGCCATCGAGGGTGAATTCCTTTAGCCTCCCTTAATCTTTCAAAAACAAACAGGCTCTAAATGATCTAATCATTCAGCTATTACTTGCCATTCCATAGTGCAGAATTCGGGATGGGAAGGCAGGGGTGCCTCCTGGACCCCGGTGGGTTTTGTTGTTGGAGAAATTTACTGTCTTCAAGGAGTTGGCCCTGCCAGAAGGGTAGCTGCTTTCCGCAGAAGTTCTTGCATCGTGGAGAGGGCCCTGCTGCAGAATGTGACAAGTTGCCGAGAACGAGGGACCTGGAGACATGGGTTTTAGGTGGGACTGCTGGGGAACAGAGCTTTCTTTCAGATGTTCAATATAGAGGAAAAACCCAAAGGAAAATATCAGACACAGAGACACAGGTGCTTCAGCCTCCTCAGCCAGAAATGGCGTTCATTAGTTCCTCCTTGCCGGCATAACTCACAGGACTGTTTCCAGAAGAAGCAGGTACAAAAGCGCTTGGGACAGGATAGGGAGCTAAACAGGCGTATGCTTCGCTATGACGTGAGGAGTCTTGGGGGCCGGAGGGAGGAACGGAGCCCGAGATGGAAGAAAGTACGGAACGTGGGCCCGGAACCATTGTCTGAGGGTTTTAGGATTAGTCGGTCCCGCCAACCAAGCCCGTACGGTCTCAGGAAAGCGTAGCACACACGCGGGACATACCCCGCCTGCACTTCCGGCGCGTGATCCGGAAGTGGAAGTAAGCGCATCGTTTTTCTCCCTCTATCGCGTCTCTGCTGCGTTGTTCCGGCGCGGCAGTAGCGGAGATCCGTGACCGTTCAAAGCGTGCGGTGGGGAAAGAGGAGCTCTGAGACCCCGGAGCAGCCGCGGCCATGGCGGATGTGACCGCCCGTAGCCTGCAGTACGAGTACAAGGCGGTGCGTATGGGCTCGGCGAGGGCCCTGGGCTGCGGACCTCGGTGTGGAGCGGCAGTCAGAGGAAGGGAGCTTCTGTCTGACGGCCTTCGGAAGAACCGGGAAAGGCTAGGGGAAGTCAGATACGGGCGAAGGTGTGGGTACACGATGATATGACTAATCCCACTGGTGTATGAGACGAGTGGGTTGGGCTAAGAGCTTTGCAAGGAGTGTTTGTCCCGTCTTCTCAGCGCGTTACCCCTCTTCCATAAGGCTCCTCCAGCTTTTCCCAGGTGGGAATTTTTGTGGGCAGTGTTAGGAGCAAGGATTGTTCTACCTATTTGATTGCCCCTTGCTCATGCTCAATTGTACAGTGCTTTTCCTAAGGAAAATATCTTATTCCGACGAATGGTTATCACTTTGTGATATAGGAATTGGTCTTGCTCACGTCAGAATTTTGATAATATTGTTAATCTTTTCAGAACTCGAATCTTGTCCTCCAAGCTGACCGCTCTCTCATTGACCGGACCCGCCGGGATGAACCCACAGGAGAGGTGCTATCCCTGGTTGGGAAGTTGGAGGGCACCCGTATGGGAGATAAGGCTCAACGGACCAAACCACAGATGCAGGAGGAAAGAAGAGCCAAGTGAGTACCACGGGGAAAATGATTTTTCTTCAGATCCAAAGTCCATTTTCCCTTGGCATTTGGGCAGTGTTTTTGCTGAAATGCTTGGTGCATTGAGACAACGTGGCATTAAAACTCAGTGAAAGTAAAAACAGAATAGAAGAATTGAAAGGTTCTCTGGCATTAACAGGTGTGCCTGAAGTGGAAAATAACTTTTAGACCTTTTTCTAGTATGTGTTTCTTGTCCACAGAGAGATCTTAACTTTCTTCACGGTATTTTCAAGAGTCTCGGTTAACCCTTGTCTCAGCAACACTTTTCTTCTATTACTAGCTCACCACTCCTACATCTTTTGTCTCCTCTTGCCCACTTCTTTTTCTGTTTTTTATTTTATTACTTTTAATTTTTATTGTGGGAAATTCCCGTCGTGGCTCAGTGGTTAACAAACTCATCTAGTATCCATGAGGATGTGGGTTCGATCCCTTACCTTGCTCAGTGCGTTAAGGATCTGGCATTGCTATGGTGCAGGCCAGCAGCTGCACCACCAGTTCAACCCCTTGCCTGGGAACCTTCATATGCCACGGGTTTGGTCCTAAAAAGGCAGAAGACAAAAAGAACATTTATTATGGTTGATTTACTGTGTTCTGTCAATTTTTGCTGTATATCAAAGTGACCCAGTCATACATATACGTATATGTTGTTTTTGTCATATTATCTTCTATCATGTCCTATCGCAAGAGATTGGATATGGTTCTCAGTGCTATACAGCAGGACCTCATTGCTTATCCATTCTAAATGGAATAGTTTGCTGGGAGTTCCCATCGTGGCTCAGTAGTTAACGAATCCGACTAGGAACCACGAGGTTGTGGGTTCGATCCCTGGCCTTACTCAGTGGGTTAAGGATCCAGCGTTGCCATGAGCTGTGGTGTAGGTTGCAGACGCGGCTTAAATCCCGCGTTGCTGTGGCTGTGGCGAAGGCCGGCAGCTACAGCTCCTGTTAGACTCCTAGCCTGGGAACCTCCATATGCCACGGGTGCGGCCCTAGATAAGGCAAAAAGACTAAATAAATAAATGAATGAATGAATGAAATAGTTTGCATCTCCAAACCCCAAACTCCTATTCCATCCCACCCTTCCCCTCCTCCCTTGGCAACCAGAAGTCTGTTCTTCATGTCTGTGAGTATGTAGATAGGTTCATCTGTGCCATATTTTCGAGTTCATGTATAAGTGACATCATATGGTATTTGTCTTTC
The DNA here is from genome assembly GCA_004024745.2 of Catagonus wagneri. Classification (NCBI taxonomy): domain Eukaryota; kingdom Metazoa; phylum Chordata; class Mammalia; order Artiodactyla; family Tayassuidae; genus Catagonus; species Catagonus wagneri. The sequence continues at coordinate 9,745,697 of PVHT020003144.1, read as the reverse complement.
TCTTTCTGACTTATTTCACGTAGTGTGAGAATCTCTGATTCCATCCATGTTGCTGCAAATGGCATTATTTTATCCTCTTATGACTGAGTAGTATTCCATTGTGTATATGTACCACATCTTCTCAAGCCATTCATTTGTCAGTGGACATTTAGGTTGTTTCCATGTCTTGGGTATTGTGAATAGTGCTGCAGTGAACATAGGGGTGCATGTATCTTTTTGAATTATGGTTTTGCCTGGGTATATGCCCAGGAGTGGGATTGGTGGATTACATGGTAGTTCTTTATTTAGTTTTCTGAGGAACCTCCATACTGTTTTCCATAGTGGCTGCACCAATTTGCATTCCCACCAGCAGTGTAGAAGGGTTCCCTTTTCTCCACACCCTCTCTAGCATTTGGTATTTGTAGACTTATAAATGATAGCCATTGTGACTGGTGTGAGGTGGTACCTCATTGTAGTTTTGATTTGCATTTTTCCAGTAATTAGTGATTTTGAGCATTTTTTCATGTGCCTGTTGGCCATCTGTATGTCTTCTTTGGGGAAATGTCTATTTAGGTCTTCTGCTGATCTTTTAGTTGTGTTGTTTGTTTATTTTCTGTTGAGTTGTTTGTATATTTTGGAGACTAAACCTTTGTTGGTTGCATCTTTTGCAAAGATTTTTTTCTTGTCTTTTTTTTTTATGGTTTCCTTTGCTGTGCGGACCTACTTCCACTTTTGTTGTTAAAAACTGTCATTCAAGCATCCATAGTATGAAAGGCGGGTGTTTTGTTTTGCTTTCTTTTTGTTTTTTTACTTTGGGGGAGGGAAGTATGTTTCTGAAGCTCAAAATCATTGTGCTTTATCTCATTGTTATCTTTTGACCCTGATCATTTTTGTCTTTCTCCTCTTCCACGATGAAATCTTCAAAAATTTGTAGGCCTGGTTTTGATTAAAGTAGTTTGAAATGAGTTATAAATCATTGGTCCTCCACTTTGCAGAATATGACTTCCTTTTAGGAATTGATGGCAGTAGATTTCTTTTGGAGTTTTAGTTCACTGGCTAGAAGAAGAAAATGTGTCTGAAGGATAAAAAACTAGTTGAAATCCAGTCATATAATATTGTCATCAAAGTACAAAAAAATTGTCTTTTTTTTTTGGTCTTTTTGCCTTTTTCTAGGGCCGCACTCGTGGCGTATGGAGGTTCCCAAGCTAGGGGTCTAATTGGAGCTGTAGCTGCCGGCCTACACCAGAGCCACAGCAATGCCAGATCTGAGCTGTGTCTGCAGCCTACACCATAGCTCATGGCAACGCCGGATCCTTAACCCACTGAGCGAGGCCAGGGGTCAAATCCACAACTTCATGGTTCCTAGTCTCATTCGTTAACCACTGAGCCATGATGGGAACTCCAAAAATTGTCTTTTTTAAATGAATGAGGAGGATGTCTCATTGTAAGATTTAGTACATCTAGTGAGAGACTCACAGAAGAGTCCCTTTCTTTTACGAGGTCCCAAAGATATTGTCTTGCAGTTGACTAAGGCCAAATGGGAATCATTTGCTGGGGTACAGATTTGTGGTTTTAAATATTACCTGTGTATCTTGAAGCTAAGGAGAGGAGGGTGGGCTTGCTTTAGTCCTGCCTTTGAGAGGGAAGGTTGTGCCCGTTCAGCATCATGCTATGTGTCCATTAGGCGAAGAAAGCGTGATGAGGACCGACATGATATCAACAAGATGAAGGGTTACACTCTTCTCTCGGAGGGCATCGATGAGATGGTGGGCATCATCTATAAGCCCAAAACCAAAGAGACCCGGGAGACGTATGAAGTGCTGCTCAGCTTCATCCAGGCTGCCCTTGGGGACCAGGTGAGGCAGCCAGAGGGGAAGGCCATGGTTTTGGAGGGGGAGAAGGTTCCACCTGGGAGGCACCAGAGGAACCTTGTCAGTGGATTTTCCTGGGTGGGCCCTATCAATATGCAAACGTGGCTCATGTTTACTGAGCCCTTTATGTGGGATAGCACTTTTACCTGTCTTCTTTCAATCCTCGTGCCAGCTCTAGGTGCTATGAGTAGTTTTTCCTTTTACAGAAAAGAAGTGTGAGGCAAAGAGTACGTAAGTCATTTCCCCAAGTCACAGAGGTAGCATTTGACAGAGCCGGGATGTGAGCCTGGGCAATCTGTATTTCAGAATTTGTGTTCTTAGCACTATATGTGTGATTAGATTCAGGTCCTCTGCGAATCTCTCAGAGACTCCGGTGAGGTGGTTGTTAGAGGAGATGAGGGGGAAGAATTCCCAAAGTTTGACAGGCAGGGGCAGGACTGCAGAGAGAAACGTGGCGAACAGCTGTGGAAGCTGTATACTTCTTTTTTTTTTTTGAACCTAATCTTTTTTTTTTTTGAAACAGATGGGTCTTCCTTCAATTGTGTGGCCCTTGGTGGCATTTTAAAGTTAACCTTAGTGAAAGTGGTCAGGACCTGGTGTGCAGGTTTTTAAGAGGTGTGGCTCTTCACATCCTGTGGTTGCGTAGAGCTGATCAGTGATGTTCTTGGTCTTAGTCTCATTGTGCTAAAGTTTGTGTGTTTTTTCTGCCACCAGCCCCGTGATATCCTTTGTGGGGCAGCTGATGAAGTTCTAGCTGTTTTAAAGAATGAAAAGCTTCGGGACAAGGAAAGGAGAAAGGAGATTGATCTGCTGCTGGGTCAGACAGATGATACCAGATACCATGTGCTGGTGAACTTGGGCAAAAAGATCACAGACTACGGTGGAGACAAGGAAATCCAGAATATGGGTAAGTGAGCTCTTTGTGTCCTGACCATGTTAACTAGCTGTTTGTTGACCCCAAATGCGATCTTCTAGTCTTAGTCGTTGGAACACTGAATGTGTCACTGCATTCTCATAACCTCCTAGGTGCTTTTAGAGGAGTTAGGATAGATGGACCCCAGAATCTCTAGATTACAGTAGCCATTTCTTACTGCGAGACCCTTTTATTGCATAGAACGTGGGAGAAAGCGGGTAGTGCCTGGATGGGGGTTGGGGAGGGGCTGGGCTGTGCCTGTGGTTGTGTGAGCGGAGCAGGGGCTGATCTGAAATTGGCAGATTAGAGCAGGCCTTGGTGTTGGTAGCGCGGAAGGCACTCACCCCGTAGGTCATTTGTCTGTGAGTCCCCGGACCTTAGGTCTGTTTTGAGAAGAGGCAAGTCATGCAGTTAGGGAAGCAGTTAGTTCCCGTGTCGCATTTCCCTAACTGCTCCCTGTCCTTTTTTTCTAATCCTTCATTCCAGATGACAACATTGATGAGACATATGGTGTGAATGTACAGTTTGAGTCTGATGAGGAGGTAAGTGATGACAGACCAAACCCTCCCTCCCCCCCCCTCCCTC
>PVHT020003144.1:9630411-9742249 GCA_004024745.2 Catagonus wagneri | reverse complement strand
TCCGAAAAAATGTGCACATTGCCTTAGAGTTCTCAATGGATGTGTTTGGCTCCTGGAAGATAAAATGCCAGCTTCAGAATGTCATAATCTGGGGCAGGAAGAATGGGTTTCACAGGAGAGTCAGAGGAATGAGCACCAAACTGGGAGCCAAGAGGGCTGAATTTTGGTATTGTATCAGGTAGGCCTTTTTTCCCACCCAAATCTGTGATATATGAAAGTTCCTGGGCCAGGGATCAAAACCTAAGCTGCAACTTTGACCTATGCCACAGCTGCAGCAAAGTCAGGCAGGTCTTTTTGTGTCAGGGTTTCCATATGCCAAGTGAGATGATTGAAATAGGTGACTGCTAGAGTTCACATCATGGCTCCACAGAAATGCATCTATCATCCATGAGGACACAGGTTTGATCCCTGGCCTCGCTCAGTGGGTTAAGGATCTGGCATTGCCGTGAGCTGTGGTATAGGTCACAGACGTGGCTCAGGTCTGGTGTTGCTGTGGCTGTGGTGTAGGCTGGCGGCTGTAGCTCCGATTTGATCCCTAGCCTGGGAAACTCCATATGCTGTGGGTGCGGCTCTAAAAAGACAAAAAAAAGGAAAAGAAAAGAAATACGTGACTGCTGAAACCCTTCCTGCAATAGAGTTGGTTATTAGTGTTTTATGATTTTAAGTAGCAACAGGCTAAAAGAATACTTCGCTAGTAGTATTCCTTCACTGAACAAATAGTAATTATTTTCTTTTTTTAGGAGGTTAGGATATTCAACAGTTGAGAGCTTGAGTTATAACTTTGAAATATTCAGATATGTTCCATGAGAGCGTGCTCATTATTAAGGACCTGTTTTTAATGTGGCGCCGTGCTCAGTCGCAGTGCGGTGTGAGCAGGTGTGAGTAAAGGCAGTAGTGATCCAGCCAAGTGTGGTCTCTACATTTCTGGATTACTGTGTGCTTTCCCAAGTGTGCTTTTTCTCTTTCTCTTTTTTCTTTTTTGTCTTTTTACAGCCACACCCGCAGCAAATAGGAGGTTTCCACGCTAGGGGTTGAATTGGTGCCTATGCCACAGCCAAAGCAACGCCGCATCTGCGACCTACGCCACAGCTAACAGCAACTCCATATCCTTAACCCAATGAGCAAGGCCGGGGATCAAATGCACGTTCTAATGGATCCTAGTCGGGTTCGTTAACCTGTGAGCCATGAAGGGAATTCCCCCAAGTGTACTTCTTGTAGGTCTTTCTGGGAATTGTACTCTGGAACGAGGCTGACCCTGGTTCCCATAGGCTGTTGGTGCTTTGCTCTAACCGTGGAGCTTTTTTTTAAGTGACTCAGGGGCAGAGTTCTGTGGTGATGCCAGGATCAGCTGCAGATCTTAAGCTGGGGTTGGGGCCCTTTCTGCAGGAAGGCGATGAAGATGTGTATGGAGAGGTTCGAGAAGAGGCGTCTGACGACGACATGGAAGGCGATGAGGCGGTGGTGCGCTGCACGCTCTCGGCGAATGTGAGTACAGCCCGCTCTTGCCCTTTGCTGCAGGGCAGGTTATTTCTGGCTGCAGCGTTTCTTTCCCAGACCTAGGTCCTGTTATATTTTAGTTATTGAGCTACCTTTCTGTAGGGTGAGTTGTAATAAATGTCTGGTGTCGTTGATTTTTGTAAGCTTTCAGTTAGTAGTGCCCTTCTTCCCAAAGGCATGTGTTGATGAAATCTTAGCTTGGTGTGCTTAAGTACTCAGTGTATCAGTCTCCCATCCCCCGCGCTCCCGTCCTCAGAAGAAGGTCAGGCTATGGGTGGCTCTTAGAACTTGGCAGTATGGTGATGAGACCGCACTTGGGGTAGAGGGAGGCGCTGTGAGCTGGTGAGCTCAGTGCCTGGTCACTTCGTAGCTCGTGGCCTCAGGGGAGCTGATGAGTTCCAAGAAGAAGGATTTGCACCCTCGGGATATTGATGCCTTTTGGCTACAGCGGCAGCTCAGTCGCTTCTATGACGATGCCATTGTGTCACAGAAGAAGGCAGACGAAGTGTTGGAGATTTTGAAGGTATGGTTGGGATAACGTTTTTGTGTTCAGTGTGACTTAGCGGATGGAACAGGGTGGAAGGCGGATGGCTGTGTTCTTAATCATGTTACCTTCTCTGTGCAGACGGCCAGTGACGACCGGGAATGTGAGAACCAGTTGGTTCTGCTCCTCGGTTTCAACACCTTTGATTTTATTAAGGTCTTGCGGCAGCACAGGATGATGAGTGAGTACACGGAGGACCCTTCTGTGGCACATACATGCATGTGTGAAGGAGGTCGTGTTGTTTTCACAGCCTTGCCACTTGTTTCGTTTATTTTTCTTTCTACCCCAAAGTCGAAGGCAGATTTTTATCTCGCTCCCTCCTTCTCACCTTCCCTTTCTTCCTTTGGCTGTTGGCAGTTTTATACTGCACCTTGCTGGCCAGCGCACAGAGTGAGGCCGAAAAGGAGAGGATCATGGGCAAGATGGAAGCCGACCCGGAGCTGTCCAAGTTCCTCTACCAGCTCCATGAGACGGAGAAGGAGGACCTGATCCGGGTACGGGCTGGCTGGGTTTGTCTGATTCCTGAAATTGAGAGTTTGCTTTGGGAAAGAGGCATTAGAAGATGGCAGCATAAAGCTAAATTTCTACTCAAGAGGGCACTGAATGAGTGAAATTTTTCTCTGAATCCTTTGAGGTTGGTTCTTGGTACAGACTGGAATCAACGCTTTCTCGCTGGTGTGGTTGGGAGATGGCCGAACCGCTCATCTTCCCCAGCACCTGGGCCTTTGCTGTTTGCAGGATAATAAGTCCTGGTGTCTGTGGACAGTATAGGAACAGAACACGTGTTTTCTGAACACAGAGCGCACACTTCGATCCCTCAGGGCCGGCCCTTGATGTTGAATTGTTGAATGTTGACTCTTGAAATCCCAGGACTGTGTATTGTCCCTTGAGAATCGTTTGATTTCATCATCCTGGTGGTCCCTGTGACAAGTATCTGAATGTAAAAAAGTGTCTGCAAGTCCCGCTCAGCTAAGGGACTGAAGAGGACAGGAAGCTGGAATGGTGATGAGTCATTGATATTCTTTCTGCTTGTCCCCATCGCAGGAGGAGAGGTCCCGGAGAGAGCGAGTGCGTCAGTCCCGGATGGACACAGACCTGGAGACCATGGATCTGGACCAGGGCGGAGAGGTGGGGACTGGGGCCGTTTCCGAGGCGGGGAGGGCGGGGATTTGCATGCTTGGCTTGCTCACGTCCTTTGTGTTTTTGTCTTTCGTACGCCCCAGGCACTGGCTCCGAGACAGGTTCTGGACTTGGAGGACCTAGTTTTTACCCAGGGAAGCCACTTCATGGCCAACAAACGCTGTCAGCTTCCTGATGGGTCCTTCCGGCGCCAGCGCAAGGGCTATGAAGAGGTCCACGTGCCTGCTCTCAAGCCCAAGCCCTTTGGCTCGGAGGAAGTGAGTGAATCGCTTTTCTCAGATTGCTACTCAGTTCACCTCCCTTCCAGTATGCATTTCACCCTCTGCCCAAATGTACCCTTGCCTCATAGCTGGTTTATTCCGGAAGTGCTGCGGTTCTCCCATGTCGCTTTTGAGCCCTGGGGGCGATGTTGATCTCTCCGCCCTGGCCCTCGGTGGAGAGTTAGGCAGGGAGGTTGCCAGCAGCACCGTATCTCAAAAACAGTCTGTCGGCTCAAGGGCGCTGCCAACGTGATGTATGTGACGTTTCTTTCTTCTAGCAACTGCTTCCAGTAGAGAAGCTGCCCAAGTACGCCCAGGCTGGATTTGAGGGCTTCAAAACACTGAATCGGATCCAGAGTAAGCTCTACCGTGCTGCTCTGGAGACAGATGAGAACCTGCTGCTGTGCGCTCCGACCGTAAGCACTGCCCACCGCTTTTCCCTCGTGTGTGGGTATGCGTGCGCGCGCGCGCGCGTGTGTGTGTGTGTGTGTGTGTGTGTGCGCGCGTGCACGTGTACTTTGGGTGGTGAGCCTGCTCATCTCACCCTCACCCCCTAATTCTGTTCTTCGGTGGAAGAGGTTTTAAGTGGTAGGATAAAGTTCACAGGCCACGGTCCGTGTTGGTGATAAGCCCGTGGCAGTGGGGGCAGTGAGCGTGACGAGGTGCACAGGCCTTGCCCTTGACCTCTCTCAGGGTGCCGGCAAGACCAACGTGGCGCTGATGTGCATGCTCCGGGAGATAGGGAAGCACATCAACATGGACGGCACCATCAACGTGGACGACTTCAAGATCATCTACATCGCCCCCATGCGCTCTCTGGTGCAGGAGATGGTGGGCAGTTTCGGAAAGGTAAGTGGATAGAACTTTCTTCCAGAAGACACTGGGTACAGCAGCTGTCAGAGATATTGTCGGCCTATGCCACAGCCACAGCAACGCCAGATCTGAGCCGCATCTGCGACCTACACCACAGCTCACGGCAACGCCAGATCCTCAACCCACTGAGCGAGGCCAGGGATCGAACCCGCAACCTCATGGATCCTAGTCAGATTTGTTTCTGCTGCGCCACGACGGGAACTCCTCTTTGCTTCTTGTAATAGGGCATTTCTGGAATGTGCCTTTTTTTGTTTTTTCCTCTTTCAAAGATAGAACTTGACACAAGTACAGAGTATTTCTGAAGCAACAGTGTCCCGGATTCATTTTGGGCTTTTACAAAAGTTTATTGTTCTTATCCTCTCCAGAGCAGTTTCTGCGGTCGGTGTCATTTGGTATCATTCGCATTACTGGAGTATTTATGAAACACTCACATAGGGGTTGATAACAGACCTAGTGTTATTACAGGCCTCTTGTCTACAGGCTTCCAGCCCCCCTCGTGTGCAGTGCTCCCAGAGAGGCGTTTTCTGTTCTCTTAGCCTGATGTAAACCTGGACTTCTTTTTTTTTTTCGGTCTTTTTAGGGCCGCATCCAAGGCATTTGGAGGTTCCCAGGCTAGGGGTAGAATTGGAGCTGCAGCCACCAGCCTACACCACAGCCACAGCCACAGCCACGCCAGATCCTTAACCCACTGAGCGAGGCCATGTCTGTGACCTACACCACAGCTCACGGCAACGCCGGATCCTTAACCCACTGAGCAAGGCCAGAGATCAAACCTGCGTCCTCATGGATGCTAGTCAGGTTTGTTTCAGCTGAGCCACAGCGGGAACTCCTGGATTTGTTTTAGAAATAAACATTCATACGATCCAGCAAATACACGTATTTTCCTGATGGGTTGATACCTACTTTTAATACCGCATCCTCAAGCCTTCACGGAGAGTGTGTCAAGGCCCCCTCCGAGCCTCCTTGCCTGACATGCCCTTCCTCCACCCAGCGCCTGGCCACCTACGGCATTACTGTTGCAGAACTGACCGGCGACCACCAGCTGTGCAAGGAGGAGATCAGTGCCACTCAGATCATCGTCTGCACCCCCGAGAAGTGGGACATCATCACCCGCAAGGGCGGGGAGCGCACCTACACCCAGCTCGTGCGGCTCATCATCCTGGTGAGCAGGGGTCTGAACCCTGACCTTCTTCAGGGCCTTTTCTTCAGTCACTAGGCTTTGTAGTGGCAGCTGTCATCAGCGCAACTCTTTAGCCTGAGTGAGAATCTGCACCGAACTGAACTACTTCCCAGTAGGTGCACAGTGTTTGCCGTGTTGGTCTTTATGTCTTTTCTGTGTCTGAAATATTTTGAAATAATGTAAACAAACAAACAAAAAACCCGGTTGTGTCCTCCCAGAATGAAGGGTAAGGAGTCAGAGTGCTGCGTTCCAGGTACACAGAAGGCTCTGGGGAGGAACGACAGTCTGACAGTCTCTTCAGGTTGTCCGGGAAAGCAGGAGGAACCTGCACATTGATTTTCAGCGTCTGGAGCAGGGGCTGCCAATCTGTGGTCACTGGGATTTTGTTTTTTGTTTTTTGGCATTGGAAGTTCCCGCACCAGGGATCAAACCTGTGCCACAGAGGTGACAACACCAGATTCTTAACATGCTGCACCACCAGGGAACTCACTAGGTTTTGTTTTATTGAAGCACAGCCATACTTATTTGTTTATGTGTTGTTTATAGCTGCTTTTGTGCTACAGCGACAGAGTTGAGTATTTGTAACGCAGTGGATGGCCTGCAGGTCTAAAATACTTTCTGGCCCTTGAAGATAAAGTTTGCCAACCCCTGCTTTAGAACCCGCTACTTCAAGTTGTGTTCGAATTGCTGAGTCCCTGGCCCCACCCCCACTGACTGAAATAGAATCTGCTTTTTTTTTTTTTTTTTTTGCTTTTTCGCTTTTTAGGAGCACACCTGCAGCACATGGAGGTTCCTGGGCTGGGGGTCAAATCGTTAGCTGCCGGCCTATACCACAGCCATAGCAACGTCAGACCTGAGCTGCGTCTGCGACCTACACCACAGCTCATGGCAAGGTCGAATCCTTAAGCCACTGAGTGAGGCCAGGGATCAAACCTGCAACCTAGGTTGGATTGTTCCGCTGTGCCACGACAGGAACGCCACAGTCTGCATTTTAATAAGGCCTCCTGTTGCTCCTTTGCATGCTGAAATTTGAGAAGCACTGCTTTAGGCTGTGTGCACTTATTTGATGCCTGAAGTCTTTCCTTTTGGTAAAGATAAGTGTCCAGAGGTGTAACCTTTTTTGATATAAATATGGTCTGATGGGAAGCTTTTTAGTAAAGAAATTATCCATTGAGTAAAGTTATAAACTCATTGCTTGACATAGCAGATTTTCTTACCATAAAGCATTATTTCATTGACGTGTAGCAAAGCTGCTCGTGGTTGGAGCAGATTATTTCCTGGGGTATTTCATGGTGAATATTGTCTCATTCTCTGGGTTTCTTTGGTTTGGGATCCCTTTTGTCTTCTTTACTTGGCATGTCAGTTATGTACCCACGGAGAGGGACTGCCATCAGGAAAGGGAGCCACATTTCTCTGGTCCCAGGTAATTTGTTGCTCTCCCCTTCCTTAGGACGAGATCCATCTTCTCCATGATGACAGAGGTCCCGTCTTAGAGGCCTTGGTGGCCAGGGCCATCCGGAACATTGAGATGACCCAAGAGGACGTCAGACTCATCGGTCTTAGCGCCACCCTCCCCAACTATGAAGATGTGGCAACCTTTCTGCGGGTCGATCCTGCCAAAGGCCTCTTCTACTTTGACAACAGGTATGAGAAAAGATGGGGAGAAGTTTAGCCAGGTGACCTGCCCGCTGTCCTTCCCCTTTCCCCAGGAGCTCTGTTAGACTGGGTTTTAGAAGGGCCTTTGGGGTTGTATGTTTTTGTTTTTTTATTTTTATTTTTTATTTTTTTGCCTTTTGTCATTTTAGGGCCGCACCTGCGGCATGTGGAGGTTCCCAGGCTAGGGGGTCTAATCGGAGCTGTAGCCACTGCCCTACACCACAGCCACAGCAACGCAGGATCCGAGCCGTGTCTGCAACCTACACCACAGCTCACAGCAACGCTGGATCGTTAACCCACTGAGCAAGGGCAGGGATCGAACCCGCAACCTCATGGTTCTTAGTTGGATTTGTTAACCACTGCGCCATGACGGGAACTCCTGTTTTTGTTTTTTTAAAGCCACACCTGCAACATATGGAAGTTCGCAAGCTAGGGGTTGAATTGGAAATCAGAGCTGCAGCTGCCAGCCTACACCACAGCCACAGCATTGTGGAATCTGAGCCTCATCTGTGGCCTACACCACAGCTCACAGCAACACCAGATCCTTAATCCACTAAGCGAGGCCATGGATCAAACCCACGTCCTCATGGATCCTAGTCGGGTTCATTACCACTGAGCCACAATGGGCACTCTGGGCCTTTGGGTTTTAATGTGGTGATAATCCCAAGAGAGGAATACCGCTCCCTGGCAGTGAAAAGGACTGATTATTTCTTTAGTATTCTGTGCCAGAGCCTCATTTGTCTAACTGTTGAACCCTGTAGCTTCCGCCCAGTGCCTCTGGAACAGACTTATGTGGGCATCACAGAGAAAAAAGCTATCAAGCGTTTCCAGATCATGAATGAAATTGTCTATGAAAAAATCATGGAACATGCCGGGAAAAATCAGGTCTGTTGTGGCTTCTTGTTAACTTTTGAATTGTCTTATTTTGGGATTTTTTAAATGATTTTTATTTTTTCCATTATAGTTGGTTTACGGTGTTCTGTCCATTTCTACTGTACAGCCAAGGAACCCAGCCACACATATATATACATTCTTTTTCTCACGTTATCCCCCTTTGTGTTCCATCATAAGTAGCTAGACATAGTTCCCTGTGCTATACACAGGATCTCGTTGCTTATCCACTCCAAAGGCAATAATTTGCATCTGTTAACCCCAGACTCCCAGTCCATCCCACTCCTTCCCCCTCCCCCATTCTTTTGAATTTTTGACTTACTGATAATGGGGCAAGATTGACAAAGAGAAAGAAGACGAATCACCAGTACCAGTAATAAAATGGGATGTGACTACAGAGTCTGTAGCTCTTGAAAGAATAATAAAAGAATACTATGAACCACTTTACATGTAAATTTGACATTCTAAAAACATAAGTAGATTCCTCGAAAACCACTAAACTACCAAAACAGCCCAGATGAAATAAGATAACCTGAATAGTTCTATAACCATTAAAGAAACTGAAGTTGCAACTTAAAAACTCCCAAAAAAGAAATCCCATGTGCAGATAATTACTCTGTCTATTTACATTTTTAAGGGTTCTTCCATTTGAGTGGCTTACACTAAAAATATAGTAAAAAATAAAGAATTAAAAATTAGTGGGAGAGCATTTAACTAGAAAGTGTGATAAGAAATTTTTTAATTGAACTCAAGTATTTTTGATGAAAAAGAAGCACGTGAGATGTGTTTTCTGGGCACTAAATACTTGGAGGACTTTATTTCCTGCAAAATGGTGCTAGTCTCATGCTGAGACTTCCTTCCTAAGTCCATTTATAAAGGTCAGTGCCCATTATTTTATATAGCATTCTAGCTGTTTTGCAGACACATTCTTCTTTTGGCTTAGAATCTCAGGTGCCTAAACACAAGTTCTTAACTGAGATTCCCAAATTTGCACCCATAGTATGTTTAAACTTGCTGTTCAAGTGCAAGAGTTAATTTGGTTTCCCAGTTACGGGACCCTTATCACCATGCTCGGTAGGTTTGTTCGCTTAGGGTCTCATCCCGTGAAGCCCGGTCCGGCCTCAGTACACGTTCCCGCCGTTGCTCCTCTCCAGGCCCTCCGCGTCTGGTCTTGTGCCGGTGCAGCCTCTGCTTCCTGCTGCTGCTTTCCTGGGGCTGCGGGGGTGGCCCTTGGAGCTGTGTCTCCTGACTGAGGCCAGCCGTGGCTTCTCCTCAGGTGCTGGTGTTTGTCCACTCCCGGAAGGAGACCGGGAAGACGGCCAGGGCCATCCGGGACATGTGCCTGGAGAAGGACACGCTGGGTCTGTTTCTGCGAGAGGGCTCAGCCTCCACGGAAGTCCTGCGGACAGAAGCCGAGCAGTGCAAGGTGAGGGGAGGCAGGCCTGCGCTCGCTGCTCGCTGGCTCTGGCTCAGCCCGAGCTGTCGGACAGCCCCTAGGACCGCATCGTGGCCTCTTTCACACGGGAATGGCGAAGGGGTCAGCACACGTGGAGACGTTCACTTCATCTCTGGGAGCGTTCCCTCAGGAAGGTTCCCGCCTCACCTATTCTTTTTCTGTTTCCACAGAACCTGGAGCTGAAGGATCTTCTGCCCTATGGCTTTGCCATTCATCACGCAGGCATGACCAGAGTTGACCGGACCCTTGTAGAAGATCTTTTTGCTGATAAACACATTCAGGTGAGGGCGGGCGAAGCACAGACCTGGAAGGCCAGAAAGCCCGGCGGTGGCGCTGTGTGCTTGTGCCTGCTTCTGCGCTGGCTCAGCTAACCTGGGTCGGAGGCTGTGCTGGTACAAGTCGGCGTCATTTCCTCCCGCCTCTCCCGACCCTTCACATCCTGCATGAGGGACGGCGAGTGGCTTTATTTAGGAAAGCGAGCAGCGAGTCAAAGCCAGCATGTTGGTGACTCCAGATGTTGTTAGAAAGGGCCTCCCAAGGTCAAGACCTCGTTCATTCTCTCTCAGGAGAGTCTGTACTTTTAATTGTCTAGTAACCTTAAAGTGATTCATGTGGGATCTGCACTTACGCCTCTTAAGTGTCTCTGGAACCTTGAAATGTTAACTGTTGAATAGATGAGGCACCCAAGGACTCCTTTTCTGTTTATTCTGGTGTGAAGATGACATGTATGGGACCCATGCAGTGCTGCGAGGAGAACCAAGGATATCAACCCTTGGTGTGATGTCTGTTTTCCTCACTGTTTTGTCTGTAGGTTTTAGTTTCCACAGCAACCCTGGCTTGGGGTGTGAATCTCCCTGCACACACTGTCATCATCAAAGGCACGCAGGTGTACAGTCCGGAGAAGGGGCGCTGGACAGAGCTGGGGGCGCTGGACATTCTGCAGGTATGGAGCTTTTGAGTGGGGAAAAGTGTGCAGTGTGTAAGATGCCAGGATGCCCCGCTGATGGCAGGTGGAAGGTGAGGTTCTGGAGGCAGAAGCCTGGGATCCAACCCCGAAGCTCTGTGGCCACAACCCTCTTGGTGCTGTCTCTGACCCAGATGCTGGGACGTGCGGGGCGACCTCAGTACGACACCAAGGGCGAAGGCATCCTCATCACTTCGCATGGGGAGCTGCAGTACTACCTGTCCCTCCTCAATCAGCAGCTGCCTATCGAGAGCCAGATGGTGGCAAAGCTGCCGGACATGCTCAATGCAGAAATCGTGCTGGGGAACGTCCAGAACGCAAAGGTAGGGGAGGGCTCTGTCCCTGGCACCTGCTGCCTTCTGCAGAGAAGCCAGGGCCCTGGGAGTGAGGCGGTCTCATGTGTGGTTCTCCAGCCCTGGGCCCCACGTCTCCTGTGAAAGCAGGTTCTCACAGGCTGCTTAGTTCCCCTTGTTGCCAGAGTCTTAGGACTCTTTTTTTGTTTTTGGCTGTGCTCACAGCATGTGGAAGTTCCTGGGCTAGGAACTGAACCGACGCCACAGTAGTGACCCAAGCCTCTGCAGCGACAATGCCGGCTCCTTAACCTGCTGCACCACAAGGGAACTCTCGAACTTTTGTTTTTTTAATAATGAAGTGTTATAGAATTTCCCTTTGTGGCTCAGTGGTTAACGAATCTCACCAGCATCTATGAGGACGCAGGTTTGATCCCTGGCCTCGCTCAGTGGGATAAGGATCTGCCGTTGCTATGAGTTGTGGTGTAGGTCACAGATGCGGCTCGGATCCTGCGTTGCTGTGGCTGTGGTGCAGGCTGGCAGCTGCAGCTCAGTTTGACCCCTAGCCTGGGAACCTCCATATCCCGTGGGTGCGGCCCTAAAAGGCGGGGGGGGGGAAGAAGTATTATAAATGTTCATAAGTCAGCATAATACATATTTTAATAGGAATTGTTCTCTGGGAGCGGTTCACTGAGAGCTCACCTCTCTGTGCTGAGACCCGTGATCTGTCTCTTACAGGACGCGGTGAACTGGCTGGGCTATGCCTACCTGTACATCCGGATGCTTCGATCCCCAACCCTCTATGGCATCTCTCATGATGACCTCAAGGGAGACCCCCTGCTGGACCAGCGCCGGCTGGACCTGGTTCATACGGCTGCCTTGATGCTGGATAAGAACAATCTGGTCAAATATGACAAGAAGACGGGCAACTTCCAGGTGAGGGGCCGAGGGCTGGAGGCAGAGTTCCCAGCAAAAGTTGTAGCCCCTGGAGACAGTTTTTCAGGGCTTTCGTGATTTGGGTACTGCCTGTCTTAATTGCCCATTGCTTGGGACATTCGAAAAGCAGGTGGCACTGGCCCGTGTCCTCTGAACCTAGGAACTTGTGAGATGGCATTAAATCTGGCAGTGCCCCTTTCCGTATCTTGAGCTGTGGTAGCTGAATCAGCTCTCTTTTCTGTGTGGGTATCACGTCTGTGTAGGTCCGTTTATCGTGCCGTCTCTTGGCCCAGCAGCTGGTCCCGCTGTGCATGGACCAGTGGGCACCTCCCGTCCGCGGTGAGAGGTTGCCGTTTGTCAGCGGTCAGTGTTGGACTGAATCTCCCTTCTTCGTAGGTGACGGAACTAGGCCGTATCGCCAGCCACTACTACATCACCAGCGATACAGTGCAGACCTACAACCAGCTGCTCAAGCCCACGCTGAGTGAGATCGAGCTTTTCAGAGTCTTCTCACTGTCCTCGGAGTTCAAGAACGTCGCCGTGAGGGAGGTGAGTCCGCACGGCACGCTGGGACCCGGAGGTGGCGCTTCCCGCCACGTCGCTGGAGGGCTAGCTCCGTGCCTCCCGGCCTTTCCGTGAGCTGTTTCCTTCTTGTGGCAGGAGGAGAAGCTGGAGCTGCAGAAGCTGCTGGAGAGGGTGCCCATCCCCGTGAAGGAGAGCATCGAGGAGCCCAGTGCGAAGGTGAGCGCGGCTCCTCTGCTGGGGACAAGGAGCGGGTGGTTTTCCTCATCGTCTAAAAGATGAACCTTGATTTCGGGCTTGGGCTTGGTAAGCTTGGGCCTCCGGGTTTTTGCATCCTTATCAAGTGTTCTTTGTACAAGAAGTAACGATTACTTAACGTCTGTCAATCCAGAGCTCTAGCGGGTCTTCCCTGGCATGGGTGCCCACGGCAGAAATGTGACTCACTGACTGGGGCGGTTCAGTGACGTCCTCCTTCTGGCTGACTTTGCTTTTTTCCAGATCAACGTGCTTCTCCAGGCCTTCATCTCACAGCTGAAGCTGGAGGGCTTTGCTCTGATGGCCGACATGGTGTACGTTACCCAGGTGAGGCTGGGCGGTGCCTCCTGAGGCGACTTGCACCCCCGGGTGCTCTGTCTGTGGTGAAGGGTGAGCGGAGAGGCCGAGTCGGCTCTCGGGGGCGCACTGGTTGGCGCACGCGTGTCACAGCTGCCCTGTCGCACCGATGTTGAGTGCGTGGGAAGGCGAGGCCTTGAGACGGAAGCTGGGGAGGCTCCAGGGGGCACAGTGTCTGCTCCCTGCAGAGCAGCCTTCCCGCTGTGGCTGCTGGGCTCGCAGATAAACCCAGAAACGGCCAAAGGCTTTATGAGCTCCTCTTTGTCTTTACCTCTCAGGGTAAGTCGGTCCCTAGGACCCTTACTCTCGCTAGAACCCTAAATACTAAACGAGCCCCAAGCTGTGAAGTCGCGCAGTGAGCGGTGGACGGCTGTGCTGTGAGCTCGAGCTGCGTTCAGCGAGCGGCTGCTCTTGGTGGGGGTGGGGCGAGGACAGAGGGACTTGGTTTTTGAGTTGGTGTGGCCGGTTGCGTCAGAGCCTGAGGTAATTAAACCACGTGTGGAGTGGCTTCACTAGTTCTGGGGATGTGGGGACTAAGGGGGGAACGCGTCGTCTTTCCCCAGTCGGCGGGCCGGCTGATGCGTGCCATCTTTGAAATTGTCCTGAACCGCGGCTGGGCGCAGCTGACCGACAAGACCCTGAACCTCTGCAAGATGATTGACAAACGCATGTAAGGACCCGTGAGCTGGAAGCTGGTCATGGGGCTGGGGCCTGCAGGCCGCGGTGTGTTGGGGAAGGCTTAGCGTGCATCTGCTCCTGCCCTGACGCCTGAGCCGTGCCCCCGGGTGCATGTGGAGAACGGCCAGGTCCTTGGGGGAGGCAGGGAATGGGGGGGTGGGGGCTCCTGTTGGCTCACGGCTCACCCCCAGCAGTCACTGTGGCCTTGACCGCTGTCCTTTGTGGGTCGTGGCCCATCTCTTGAGGCCATAGGGAAGGCGGTTTGCTACAGGCCTCACACGGGGCTGACAGCTCTGTTCGCTTCCGGACTAGGTGGCAGTCCATGTGCCCTCTGCGCCAGTTCCGGAAGCTCCCTGAGGAGGTGGTGAAGAAGATTGAGAAGAAAAACTTCCCTTTCGAGCGTCTGTATGACCTGAATCACAACGAGATAGGTGTGTGGGAAGCTGTCATCCCCTTGGCACAGCTCAGGCCTCTTCCCGAGGCCTCCTGCTTCCCGGTTCCTGGGCCTGACACCGCGTGCTGACTCAGGCCTAGGCCAGCTCTCTGGGGGCTTTGAACCCTCTGGACCCTGCCAGGAGTGACGGGAGAGCCGCCCCTCCGGAGTGGAATCTGCGTTGCCCGCGGTGGCCCGAGGTGGCCCGAGGTGGCCCTCAGGGCCCGGTGCGCGCGTGTGTGGGTGCGAAGGGCCGCAGCCCTGTGCTCGGTGTCCTTGCAGGGGAGCTCATCCGCATGCCCAAGATGGGGAAGACCATCCACAAATACGTCCACCTGTTTCCCAAGCTGGAGCTGTCTGTGCACCTGCAGCCCATCACGCGCTCCACCCTGAAAGTGGAGCTGACCATCACGCCCGACTTCCAGTGGGACGAAAAGGTCGGTTTTGCGTGGCCGGGGCTGGTTTCAGAGCGGGGTTGGAGGTCCGAGTCCCCCCGGCCCACATTGCTTTCACCTGTGCTCGTGGCGGCAGGTCCATGGTTCGTCGGAGGCCTTCTGGATTCTGGTGGAGGACGTGGACAGCGAGGTGATACTGCACCACGAGTATTTCCTCCTCAAGGCCAAGTACGCCCAGGACGAGCACCTCATTACCTTCTTCGTGCCCGTCTTCGAACCGCTGCCCCCTCAGTACTTCATCCGAGTGGTGTCTGACCGCTGGCTCTGTGAGTGGTCTGCCCTGCACGGTCCCCCCGGCCAGGCCCTCTCGGTGCAGTTACAGGAGTGTCTTGGCCCAAGCACTGGGCCGGACCTAGCCGGGGAGAGTGGTACCTGGGCTGCCGGGGGCCCGGCTGTGCTCACTGCCGTCCCCGTGGCTTTCCCGCAGCCTGTGAGACCCAGCTGCCCGTCTCTTTCCGGCACCTGATCCTCCCGGAGAAGTACCCGCCCCCGACTGAGCTCCTGGACCTGCAGCCCTTGCCCGTGTCCGCGCTGCGGAACAGTGCCTTTGAGAGCCTTTACCAAGATAAATTCCCGTTCTTCAACCCCATCCAGACTCAGGGTAGGTGTTTCTGTTTCCAGGCAGTCAGTTCCTCTCGAGGCCTTTCAGGGTCCCCTGGAGTCAGGTGGGTTCTGTGGCGGGCGGTGGGCAGAAGGGCGCTCAGGTGCTTGGTAAGTGTGGGGCCCCATCAGTGCCAGCAGCCAGCACGCTTTCCCATCTCAGGCTGTGGAAACTCAGGTTTGCTTTGCTGCTTTGCACGTCTCACTGAGGGGGTCGGCAGAGCGGGTCCTAGCACAGTGCACTGTCCTTTTTCGGGCCACAAAGCTCCAGTATCAAACCAGACCACAGTGTTGACTGAGGCTTCCTCCCCGCTCCCTGCTTTAAAGGACAGCTGTGTGTTCTCACTGCTTTGGACTGGGTGCGTCTTGAATATTTTCTCTCTTATTCCTTCCTCTAGTCATATGAAGGATCTGCTATTTGAGACACTGCTTTTAGTGTCCTGTCCTGCCAATGAGGAAAGTGGGGCCTGGAGAGGCACCCCAGTCAGTAGCGCGTGGCGTTTACCCGGCCCGGATGCCAGGGCAGAGGCCTTACCTTCTCTGCGTTAGACAGTTGCTGGGAAACGGGGAGAGGGATGGAGGGGAGGCTGGGATGCGGTTCCCATGGGTTCGGCGTCCTTGGTTCCTGAAGAGCCTGGCAGAGGCCTGGAAGGAGCCCAGCCTCTTTGGCTTCTGTCGTCCTCGCGAGATCTCCATGGGCCCTGCACTCTTGGTCTTGGTTCCATCCTCTCCTCTTGTGGGAGGGAGCAGGTGAGGGGACAGGGTCGCTAGCCCGGTGGCAGTCGGAGGCCCTGTGCCATCGGCCCTCAAGGCTGGCACTTGGCACTGCCTGGCTGAGCTTCCCGCGTGTCCTCTGAGGTTCCCACTCGCCCTTGGTGTTCATGCTGCCTCTCTGTCGGTCCTCAGTGTTTAACACCGTGTACAACAGTGATGACAACGTGTTTGTGGGGGCCCCCACGGGCAGCGGGAAGACCATCTGTGCAGAGTTCGCCATCCTGCGGATGCTGCTGCAGAACTCGGAGGGGCGCTGTGTCTACATCACCCCCATGGAGGCCCTGGCGGAGCAGGTGTGTCACGCGTGAATCCCCCAGAAACCGTTTTCATCTGTGAGTCCAGATCAGGGTTTTCTGGAGCCCCGACACTTGCAGAGCCAACTGGGGCAAGACCGTTAGCCTGCTAGTGGCCATTTCCTCAGTTGTGGACTAAAGAAAGTCTCTGCCCTGTCACTTTAAAGTTGCTGTGTGATTATAAAGCTGTGTGATTATGAGAAAAACCCGAGAGCGAAACACAGCGGCCTCCTGCCCTGGAGATTACACAGGGCAGGAGGCCGCTGTGTTTCACTCTCGGGCTTTTCTCATAATAGACGGAAAGATGCCTGACCCGGCTTGATGTCTTTCTGCCCTCCCTCCGCCTGGCGGCCAGGTGTACATGGACTGGTACGAGAAGTTCCAGGACAGGCTCAATAAGAAGGTGGTGCTCCTCACGGGGGAGACCAGCACGGACCTGAAGCTCCTGGGCAAAGGCAACATCATCATCAGCACCCCTGAGAAGTGGGACATCCTTTCCCGGCGGTGGAAGCAGCGCAAGAATGTCCAGAACATCAACCTCTTCGTGGTGGATGAGGTCCACCTCATCGGGGGCGAGAATGGGGTATGGCGGCCTGGTGGCACGGGAGAGGGCTGGGCCGGCAGAGCAGCCGTGGCCTTGGGCCTTGCGTGTGGACCCCAGGCCAGGGCTAGGGCTTCTCCCAAGAGGATTCTGCCTGTCTCCTTATTCTGAAAGGGTGACAGAAAGAAGGACAGACTCTTGGTAGTACTTTGGGCAAAAAGCATCGTTTAGTGGAGACCGTCTGTTGTGGGGGTGGACCCACAGATTGGAGAGCC
Organism: Catagonus wagneri; assembly: GCA_004024745.2. Lineage (NCBI taxonomy): Eukaryota > Metazoa > Chordata > Mammalia > Artiodactyla > Tayassuidae > Catagonus > Catagonus wagneri. The sequence goes on along the minus strand of PVHT020003144.1, from coordinate 9,725,379 downwards.
TCGAAACAGAGGGAAAAACTGGGAGATCGTGGAGTTCCCAGGTGGCCTAGTGGTTAAGGATCCAGTATTGTCACTGCTGTGGCCTGGGTTCGATCCCTGGACCCCTGGCCTGGAAACCTCTGCATGTTTTGGGCTCTGGGCTGCGTGTACAGCCCAACAACCTCATCTGGAGGGTGGCTCGGGGCCGGTGGAGCGTGCAGGCTCTGGTGACCCCCTCCCTCCTCCCAGCCCGTCTTAGAAGTGATCTGCTCCCGGATGCGCTACATCTCCTCCCAGATCGAGCGGCCCATCCGCATCGTGGCCCTGAGCTCCTCGCTCTCAAATGCGAAGGATGTGGCCCACTGGCTGGGCTGCAGCGCCACCTCCACCTTCAACTTCCACCCGAACGTGCGCCCTGTGCCCCTGGAGCTGCACATCCAGGTGGGACCCGCTGCCTCCGTTCCCGCACAGCCTCCTCCCCAGGGTTCCCAGGGTTGGTAGCGTCCTTCTTCCTCTGCCCCCAGGGCTTCAACATCAGCCACACGCAGACGCGCCTGCTGTCCATGGCCAAGCCCGTGTACCACGCCATCACCAAGCACTCGCCCAAGAAGCCCGTCATCGTCTTCGTTCCGTCTCGCAAGCAGACGCGCCTCACCGCCATCGACATCCTCACCACGTGCGCGGCGGACATCCAGCGGCAGAGGTGGGGGCCGGGGCCCAGGCGAGACCGGCCCACGCTGCAGGGGGTTCCGTTTGCGTGGGGGGCGGGGGGGCGCTCGGCGGAGGTGGGGCCGCTCCCTGCTGAGCCAGCACTCGTGCCACCCAGGTTCCTGCACTGCACGGAGAAGGACCTGATCCCGTACCTGGAGAAGCTGGGCGACAGCACCCTCAAGGAGACGCTGCTCAACGGGGTGGGCTACCTGCACGAGGGGCTCAGCCCCATGGAGCGGCGCCTGGTGGAACAGCTCTTCAGCTCAGGTAGAGGACGAGCCCTGAGGTGCAGGGTGAGGCGGGCTCCGAGGAGTCACAGGGAATCTGCCTTTACAGCACACTAGTCGTTTTCCGCGTACTTAGATTTTTTATCCTTTATTCGCTACCCGCAGTACCCCATAAGGAAAGTGGAACAGGTGTTACCCTGTCTGCTACCTGAGGAAACAGGCAGGTGCTGAGGCTGTGCCCTCTCACAGTGGTTTTCAGACCGGCACCCCTGGCCCCTAGACCTGGTTTTCCATGGATACCAGACTCAGCAGAGTGGTTAGGCCTCAGAGGTGGACTGTGTGAGACCCCCTTGGGTGGTTGTGCCTCTGTCCCATGTTGACGCCTGGCATTTCATGGAGGCTGTTATCACTGGACAGTGCCTAGTGGCGCTGCAGTGGGGCTGCTTCCGCCAGAATCATCACTGTTGCTCTCGGTCCCTGAGTGGGTCTGGTTTGGGCAGCGTCAGAGCTCAGTTTTGCCGTATACCGAGCCCGCCGATGGCTGGGCTGGCGTTGGCACTTTCCAGTCGGCAAGGCCTGTCTTAGGTGGGGGCGTAAGCCTAGCTCTCCCTGGATTTGGGAGTCTGTTCAGGGTCACCTCGTCTCCTCTAGGCTATTCCTTCGCAGAGTGCCAGTGGCACAGGGCCACCGCTGCGGCACTGCATTAGTCTCTTAGTCATTAAGCCTTGTTCCCGGCAAGCTGTGCTCTGAGCTCTGAGATGCAGCACAAGCTAAGAGGCAGCGAGTCCGGCCTCTCCCAGGGAGCCCTGTGCTCAGTCTCCTCCCCTCTGCTGTGCAGGCGCCATCCAGGTGGTGGTAGCTTCTCGGAGTCTCTGCTGGGGCATGAACGTGGCGGCCCACCTGGTCATCATCATGGACACCCAGTACTACAACGGCAAGATCCACGCGTGAGTAGAGCTGTGCCCTGAGCTCACGGGGGCCTCCTTCCTGGAGCGAACACAGCATCTGCAAATCCACAAGTTCACTGTTGTGAAGAAAAGGTGCTAGGAAAAAACAGCTAGCCTAAATTCCACCCAGCCAGAGATTTATTTGTGTGGACTCATTTTTAATTTCTTCTTCTTCGTCTTTTCTTTTTTGGCTGCACCTGTGGCATGTGGAAGTTCCTAGGCCAGGAATGAACCTGTGCCACAGAAGAGACTCAAGCTGCTGCAGTGACAGTCCTAGATCCTTAACCCACTGCACCACTGGGGAACTCCTGGACTTATTTTTAATGTCTGGACCTGCTTCTAGGTTTGGGTAGGAGTTGGGTGACTTGGTTACTCATGAACTATACAGCTGTGAGGTTGGGAAGCCTGCCCTACAGACTGGATCCTTTGTAGGGAGTTATTTTGCTGTTGGCATTAGATGGGTTTATAGCTTGGGTTCAGGGATCTTAAGCAACAAAGTCATGACTCTTAAAACATTGGAAAATGAAAATCACATATAGGTGACGGGTGGAACCTAGTGCCTGAGCACAGGATCTCACGGACAGGTTTTTGCTGTAGTTTGCCTGTATCTCCCTGTGTTTGCGTTTTATTCTGTGACGTTTACCGAGTCAGCCTCGCAAGCGTCGTCTGTGCAGGTGCATCTGGGCCCTCTCTCCCCGCAGGTACGTGGACTACCCCATCTACGATGTGCTCCAGATGGTGGGTCGCGCCAACCGGCCCTTGCAGGATGATGAGGGACGCTGTGTTATCATGTGTCAGGGCTCCAAAAAGGTCAGCCCTGGCCTCTTGCACTTTTGATCCTTGACCTCAGACCAGGTTCTTTACTCTCTCTTTCCATGGGTGTCTTACTTTTATATATTCTGTCAACTTCTGCCTCTTTTATTTTCCACGTTGCCTTTGTAACAGGCCTCCCGGCTGCATAGAATTTCGTAGCCTTTGGTTTTTGCTACTGCTGTTGACTCAGTATATTGAGGGCTTTGCCCCCTGTGGGTCCATCTTTCCTGTGTGACTTGGTGTACCTTGGTCCCCACTGTACAGATGGCCGGTGATGCCAGCGGGCACAGGCATACACACGCAGCTCGCCAGGTCCAGACCCGGCTTCCCTTGTCTGCGCAGCTAGTTTCTTCCCTTTTGTATTAGCTGTGCCTGTTGCTCAGGAGCCATCCTCTGTGGGTCGGCCCTTGGCCTTTCTTTGTGACCATATTGTCACTGACTCTTCTTTCCTATAGGATTTCTTCAAAAAGTTCTTATATGAGCCTTTGCCAGTGGAGTCTCACCTGGACCACTGTATGCATGACCACTTCAATGCAGAGATTGTCACCAAGACCATTGAGAACAAGCAGGACGCCGTGGACTACCTCACCTGGACCTTTCTGTACCGCCGCATGACACAGAACCCCAACTATTACAACCTGCAGGGTCAGCAGGCTTAGGAGCACGTTATCCCTTTGTGGTTTCCACAGCCCTTGCTTGCTGCCTCCCTGAGACGCCCCGCTTACCTCTCACTTCACAGGCATCTCCCATCGTCACCTGTCTGACCACTTGTCAGAGCTCGTGGAACAGACCCTGAGTGACCTGGAGCAGTCCAAGTGCATCAGTATCGAGGACGAGATGGACGTGGCGCCTCTGAACCTGGGCATGATCGCTGCATACTATTACATCAATTACACCACCATTGGTGCGGGGCCGCCGGGGGCTGGTCCGAGGGGTGCCTGAGCCAGAGGGAGCCTAGGCGGGCTCTGCAGCCCAGAGGGATGAGCGATGACGGCCTTTGCAGGCCCCGTGTGTTTGCCAGAGGGAAGCAGTTGGGGCGGAGATGGGCTAGCCCAGGAGTTAGCTCTCCTGATCCTTTTCTGCCTGCTCTTAAGCCCTCCCGCATGTCCTTCCCTGTTTCCCAGAGCTCTTCAGCATGTCCCTGAACGCCAAGACCAAGGTGCGAGGGCTTATTGAGATCATCTCCAACGCGGCCGAGTATGAGAACATTCCCATCCGCCACCATGAAGACAACCTGCTGAGGCAGGTGAGGACCTTGTGGCTTCAGAATGCCCTTGGGGTTGAAACTTGCCAGCGTGCCTGCAGCACGTGACCTCCCCATCTCCACCGTCCCGGCCCTCCCTCACCTCCGCACACGTCGCAGCCCCCATGACGCAGCCCTGCACCCGGCCCTAAGTGGGGAAGGATTGCAAGCCTGGCACGGGGAGCTGTGGGCCCAAGAGCAGGGCCACCTCTTCATCGCCATCTCTTTTTCTTCCACATTCCAGTTGGCTCAGAAGGTCCCCCACAAGCTGAATAACCCCAAGTTCAACGACCCACACGTGAAGACCAACCTGCTTCTGCAGGCTCACTTGTCCCGCATGCAGCTGAGTGCTGAGCTGCAGTCGGACACGGAGGAAATCCTTAGCAAGGTATCGTGCGGTGGGGGTGGGCGTGCGGGTGGCGCGCGTGGCTTCTGCAGCAGCCGTTCCCAACCACCCGCCCTTGCTCTCCTGCCCACGTTCAGGCCATCCGGCTCATCCAGGCCTGTGTGGACGTCCTCTCCAGCAACGGCTGGCTCAGCCCGGCCCTGGCAGCCATGGAGCTGGCACAGATGGTCACGCAGGCCATGTGGTCCAAGGACTCATACCTGAAACAGCTGCCACACTTCACCTCAGAGCACATCAAACGCTGCACAGACAAGGTGAGCCGGGCCTGGGCCTGGAGTGTTGGTGGCCGAGCCTGAGTGTCCTGGGCTGGGGAGGGGGTAGCAAGGGAGACTTTCTCTGAAGGTGTTCCCCACGGAGGTGCTAGAGAGCCTGATGGGCACGGGCCGTGTCTTTAGGTGACCTGGTGGCGTGGGAAGTCAAGGTAGCGGCTCTTTGGAGCCAGTTCCCTTTGCTGCGGGTCTGCCTTCCCTCTCCTTCCCTGACCTCTGAGCGCCTGCCGCAGGGGGTGGAGAGTGTCTTCGACATCATGGAGATGGAGGACGAGGAGCGCAGCGCGCTACTCCAGCTGTCTGACAGCCAGATCGCAGACGTGGCCCGCTTCTGCAACCGCTACCCCAACATCGAGTTGTCGTACGAGGTGGTGGATAAGGACAGCATCCGCAGGTGAGCCAAAGGGAGCCAGGGGCCCTGCCCCAGGTCCCCGCTGGGCACGGCTCTGACGCGTACTGTGCTTTTGTCCCTGCAGCGGTGGGCCGGTTGTGGTGCTGGTGCAGCTGGAGCGAGAGGAGGAAGTCACAGGCCCTGTGATTGCGCCTCTCTTCCCACAGGTACGGCTGCCAGCTTTGCTGGGGCTGCGTTGAGGCCCTACTAGCTGGCTGGAGTCTGGGCTAAGGGGTCCACGGTCACTGAGTAATACCCAAGTCATTTGGGTGAGGAGTAATCTTGGGGCCATGGGTGATTTGGGTGGGAGTTTTTGCTTTCAAACGATTTAGGTGACTGGCTCATCGTCCTGGTTGTGCAATGCTGTTGATGCCCATGGCTATGAAGAATGATCTGTCTTTGCCGCTAAGTGGTTCAGGACAGTTGGGCTTTTCTAGCTGGTGTTTCTTCTCCCTGCCTTCTCACTGCTACGTATGGCTCCCAGTTGCTTGACTCTTAACTACCTGAAAGGAAATCTGATCCCTTACGGGGAAGAATGATGGCTGAAAGCAGAAACCAGATACACTAATGTTTGATTTTACAAATGTGTTTAATAGTCTCTGAGGAAAGAGCACTTTAATTGGAATTCTGGGGCTTTCTGGCAGAGGAGCAGCCAGCTGAGAGGGATTCTTGACAGAGGCAAGACCTGTTTGGACCCCCTCCACTGGCAGGCTCATTTCCATGATGCCTGGTTTTTCTTCTCTGATATGTGTACCTTTCACTTAAAAGGGTCTCTGAGGAAGTCCAAGTTGCCAGGCCCCACAGACTGGATGTCTGATAGTGGAATCTTGGATTTAGTGGCAAGCACTAAATGGGAGAAGAGACTTGGACCAGGAAAGGAGCCAGAACCAGCAAATGAGTTCATCTACCTACCTAAAAATTGAGTTCTTTCGAGCCACCTTTAGACTAGTTTAAAATCTTAGTTGTATCAAATTAATTTTGTGAAGGAATTTTAGAAAGCTTTCTTTCTGTTTTTTGTTGTAACTTGCTTTTCTCCTGGTGACATGGCCACTACGTTTTACACGCTGAAATTGTTGGCTTTTGGTCACTACAGAAGCGTGAAGAGGGCTGGTGGGTGGTGATCGGAGATGCCAAGTCCAATAGCCTCATCTCCATCAAGAGGCTGACCCTGCAGCAGAAGGCCAAGGTGAGTGTGTCCGCTGGCCCTGGCGTGTTGTGAGGTGGGCAGGGCATGAGCTCCTCCTCTGCATCTGAGCTTGCCCTGAGTTCTGCCTGCTCTCTCCAGGTGAAGCTTGACTTCGTGGCCCCAGCCACTGGCGCCCACAACTACACTCTGTACTTCATGAGCGACGCTTACATGGGGTGTGACCAGGAGTACAAATTCAGCGTGGATGTGAAAGAAGCAGAGACAGACAGTGACTCAGATTGAGTCCAGAGGCACCTGCTCTTGAATAGGAAGGGTTGAACCTGAATTAGGAACCTGTACCCTGTATGGGGCCTCCGTAGTGGAGACCCAGTCTGTCCGTGTGAAGTCTGGCCCATCAGTATTGTGGTCCCAGCCCACCCACTACTCCCCTCTGGCTCCCTCGACAGCCAGACTTTGGATCCAGTGTCTGCATTAGATGCTGCACATAAACTGTGCACAGCAGTTTCAGAGATGTTCTTTATAGTTCCTTTTGGGGCACACATTCTAGTAAAATGACTTGAAGAAACCATTTGTCTTTGCAGTGATTCCAAGTTAAGTTTCCTTTCTCTAACCTAAAGGTTATTATTTTTTGTCTTTTCAGGGCCGCACCCACGGCATATGGAAGTTCCCAGGCTAGGGGTCTAATCGGAGCTGTAGCCACCGGCCGACACCACAGCCACAGCAACGTGGGATCTGAGCTATGTCTGTGACCTACACCACAGCTCACGGCAACGCCGGATCCTTAATCCACTGAGCAAGGCCAGGGATTGAACCCACAACCTAATGGTTCCTGGTTGGATTCGTTAACCACTGAGCCATGACGGGAACTTCCCAAACCTAAGAATTATTTTTATTTAGCCAGTGAACTTGCAGTGACCGCTTCTAGAGGACGAGGCTGCCCTTCAGTTAGGCCATCACCTGAGCCACTTCAGTGTGGAGGGAACAGTGCTGGTAGCTTCTCAGTCAGGCTGTGCCCTCAGTCCCCTCCTCTGAATGCTACTTGGGTATCAGCACTACTGCAGGAACTAACACTGCACTTGGGAGAGATCAACAGGTTAGAAGTTTCTCAAGATTGGCAGTGTCCTCCCTCCCCAGAAGGAGGTCGTACCAGCAAGGTGCTCAAAACTGATTCTAAAATCCAGACCTACAAATTTTCTTTCTCTAATTCTTATCTTCTGTTGTTCAGGAATAAGTGTGCATAAAATTGGGAGATGATCTTGATGGGTGACTTTCCTGTGTTGGTGGTTTTCAAATTTAGTCTTATGACCCCTTTATACTATAAAAACTCAAGACCTCCAAACAGCTTTTATTATCATGGTTATATCCACTGATATTTACTTACTATATTAAACGCATTTTAACATAACAGTAACTTAATATGTTAACTTTTTATGAAACACAACTTCCAAGACAAATCCAGGGAGAAGCATGGCATTTTACATTTTTGCCAATCTCTTTAATGTCTGGCATAATAGAAGACAGTCGGGGTTCTCAGAGCCGCTTCCACAGCCCGCTGTGTATTTGAGTTGAAGCTGATGTCACAGACATGATGTTGGAAAAGGGGGTTTCTAAGTGGACTTCTTGGGTAACAGGCTATTTGATAGTATGGCACCATGCCACAGGTGGCAGTTTCTTGAAGGCAACGTGAAACCTTAGCAAGGAGCTTTTGTTTTCTTTTTTTGCTCTTTAGGCTGCACCTGCGGCACGTGGAGGTTCCCAGGCTAGGGGTCGAATTGGAGCTACGGCTGCCAGCCTACACCACAGCAAGGCAGGATCCCTGACTCACTGAACGAGGCCAGGAATCAAACCTGCAACTTCACGGTTACTAGTCAGATTCTTTTCCGCTGTGCCACAATGTGAATTCCATCAAGGAACTTTTTTATACTCCTGTGCTAAAACCCACTGATCTATCTTCTTTTTTTTTTTTTTAATTATTTTTTTAGCTGCGCCTGTAGCATGCTAAAGTTCCTGGGCCAGGGATCAAACCCATGCCACAGCAGTGATGTGCCATTGCCATAGCTGTGGCAATGCTGGATCCACAACTGCTAAAGCCACCAGGGAACTCTGGTCTCTATCAGTCTCGAGATTGAGTCTTATCCGTGAGTGACTTTGTAACATCGTGCGTTAGTCATTTGGAAAATGTTCATTCACTGAATTATGCAAATCTTCCAAACGTCAGCACATTTCATCATACAAATCACATTTGTTCATATCACCACCAATCCCCTCAGAAAAGTCTAAGCGTTGGGAAGATAGCAAGCTCCTGGTGGCAGTACAAGTTTTCAAAAATTCTGCTATTTGCTTGAAAGCTTGCTTACTTGCTTTTTTCGTTTGTTTTTTAGGGCTGCACCTACAGCATATGGAACTTCCCAAGCTAGGGGTCAAATCAGAACTACAGATGCTGGCCTACGCCATAGGCATAGCAATGCCAGATCAAAGCCATGTCTCTGACTTACACCACAGTTCATGATAACGCTGGATCCTTACCTACTTGAGCAAGGCCAGGGATCAAACCTGCAACCTCATAGTTCCTAGTTGGATTCGTTTCTGCTGTGCCATAATGGGAACTCCTGAAAGCTTTCATTTTATCATTAGCAAAACTATCAGTTTCCCTTGGAGTGAAAGGCTCGTTCCATTCACTTCCCAGAAAATATTTCCCGAAAGCCAAATTGAAATACTGTAATTTGCTATTTCTTTCAAGTAAAAATGGTTATGCCCTGAAGAACACAGCTGATTGAGCCTGCAACTGCACAAGTGCTTTTCCTCAGGATGACCGCGCGCGCTGCAGCATGCACAAGTGCTAATGCGTGCTTCCCATACTCAAAACGTTACTCTAGGGTCCAAATTTCATACACTTAATTTTACTGGCCCTCTTGAGGACATTTTGCAGTGATATTGGCAGTATTTTTACTGTGAGAGCAAGGCATGGAAACACAACTGTAGAATTTGGTGCTACTACCTTGCTTCCTGCCAAGGTGCCCGACAGAGACCTGGGTCCCCGGGAAAGCCTGAGGGATTTCCAGTGACTGGCAGACCACTGCTCTACTGCCCCAGCTGTCTTTTCAAAATCGAAGATCATGATTTCTGTGGTATAAAAACATGAAGTGAAGGCTGTGGCCTCGAACAGTCTTCACGTCAAAACCCACCTGAGGAGTTCCTGTTGTGGTTCAGTGGGTTAAGAACCCGGCTAGTACCCATGAAGATGCGGGTTTGATCCCTGACCTCGCTCAGTAGGTTAAGGATCTGGCATTCCTGCAAGCCGTGGTGTAGGTCACAGAGGAACACCAGCACCCCCACGATGATGACAAGGTAAGATAGACCACAGTATATTTACATACTGGCCCTTTAGAGAGCCACAAGTTACCATCTCTAAGATTTTCTTGCCCCACATCTAAGAACCAGTTTCCAGCCACTGAGAAGGTATGACCTGTGGCTAACTGTAACTCCCTTGCAGGGTTCACACCCTCCCCGTTTATTTCTCAGCAGTCCCCAGCTGTCCACACAGCACAGGAGGTGTGTCTATGGCAAAGCAGAAGCATCTCTTACTTTAACCTACACTTAAAAATTTCCTTGAACGTTAACTGAATGTCTCAAACAGAGCATTTGCCCAGCAGTTGGGAAGGCGGGATCTACTTCAGAAAAGGACTCAGCATGTAATTCTTTTAAATTGTGACTCTCCTTATAAAATAGGACTTGGGATTCAGCTGGATTGTTTCCAGAAAGAGCTGAGACACATCCCTCCTACATACAGATATGGTGCTTTATCCCTCTGTACAGTGAAGGATGTATTCACTCCCCCCCACCTAACACTGTGCCTAAAAGCAAGCAAAACCTGTGACTTAAGTACAGTGCACTGATGTCCTGCAGCTTTTCAGCAAGGGCTCTGTGTCAGTGGAGGGGAAAGGCGGGGTGGTTCTGCGGCTCTGTGCTTCTCCCCAAGTCTAAACGGAAGAGGGACAAGTTAAAGGAGGGCAAAGCCTGCTCCCCCAGGTCCAAGGGCTTGAGAAGTCTTATGACATTCGGGGGAAAGTCTTAACGACATCTGATTCTGTCCAAAGTCAAGGTGGCTCAGGGGCCTTCAGATGGCTGATACTTCCAGAAGGCCAGCTCTCCATCATCACTGCAGGAGGCCAAGAGCCCCTGCTCCTTGGGGTTCCAGGCCACACAGTTGACATCCTGGGAATGGGCCTGAGGCAAGTGGGCTGTCAGGGAGAAGGTGGGCCGCTGCGGATCCGAGCCGGGATCCTCCTCAAACACTCGGATGGCATCATCCCCACAGGCGGTAGCCAAGGCCCCCGTCAGCTGACACCTGGGAGGAGCATAGCTTCAGTGTGTGTACACGTGCGTGGCCCCCCGCCCCCATCAGGGCTCAGCTACAAACCCCTCATGCGCTTCCCTAACAAGTATGTGGCCAAAAGCTTCAAGCGCTGCCATCTAGATTTTCCTCCAATATAACTAAAGATGACACAGAACTCTGAATGGCACTTTTCTCACTCGGCATGAGCAGATTTCCTGTCATGAAGGATTCCTGACCTGAGACTAGTGCAGGGTCTTGATTTCCCTAAAATCTGTCCAGTGGGGGTGGGGCCAGGTGTCTTACCAAGCAATGTCGTAAATCGTCCTGGAGTGGAAGCCTGACAAGGTGCAGATACATTTCCAGCTGGGGTCAGAGCCGTTGCATGCCACCCCTGCACAACAGACTTCTCTTGAGCCTCAGCCTTGTTGGAGTCCTGGGCACCCCAGGGGAGTACCTACTCCACCCCGTCCCACAGAGGAGATCCTCATCTCCACCCCCACATCATTCAGGAGGCCCCATCGTTTTTTTGGCCATGCCAGCCTCATGCAGAAGTTCCCTGGGCCAGGGAGGGAACATGTGCCACAACAGTGACCCAATCCACAGCAGTGACAATCCTCAACCTGCTGAGCCATCAGGGAATTCCTGTGAGGCCTCATTTTCATTCCTCTGTGCCCATCCTCAGGACCTGCCTTACATGCTGCACCCAGACTGGTATTTTCACAGCAGGATTCTGAGAAGGAAATGTCCTGTTCTTTACAAAACCTGTGGCAGGTGACTAGGTCTGACCAGTCAGCCTGCCTTTTAAGGGCATCCACCAGGCAGCCCAACCCCCCTCATTTCTCTCCAAACCCTTTATACCCTATGCACCACTGACACCACACAAATCACTGCTCCTGGCGTAAGTCTAGGCTGTCTTCATCTTCAATGCTTTTGTCTGTGCTGTTCTATTTGCACCCAGAATTTTCTTCTAGCATTCAAATCCTACACACTCTTTCAAATCTCACAAGTGATGAATCCGCTTAGCCCTCGGATCGGCCCCTCACCTTGCTCGTTGCCTGGTAGATACTGGCGCCAGATGCGCACGGTACGGTCATCGCTGCAAGATGCCAGGCGCTGGCCACTGGGGTCAAAGGCCAAGCTCCACACCGTGGACTCGTGGCCTTCAAGGGTGGCACAGCACACCCAGTCATCCTCTTCCTCCCGGTAGAGCTTCACTGTGTCATCATAGCTGGCAGAGGCTAACAGCTGTGGAGGAAGCCCGGGAAAACACAGTACGTGTCTGGACATGTCTGGAGGGCCCAGGAAGCACCTGTGCTTCCAGCACTTCTCCCTCCTAGGAAAGGACAGCTCCATAGATCTACTTTTATAAGGGACCAAATGATGTCTTTTGGGCACAGACAGAGATTTCCCGAAGAGTCAGGCTGAGGCTGGAGAGCGGAAGAAGGTTGAGTACAACCCTCCACATCAGAATTCCTTCCCGCCAAGGTACCTGACTCTTACCTCCTGGCTCGGGTGCCAAAGCACATGCTTAACATCCTGTGTATGGGAGTTGAGGACACTGACACATTCATACTCATCTTCTTCATCGACTGTGTAAGAGAAAAGAAGTGGGCTCATAAGGGACACAAGTGGGGACATGCTGGCTGGTTCTCAATTGTGCCTGGAGGGACTCACCTTCCCAGACCCACACACTCTTATCTCGGCTGCAGGTGGCAAGGAGGTTGCCAGATGGGGCCCAGGCTACTGACTTGACCTCATTTTCATGGCCCTCTAGAGTGGTTACACACTGTGAAAAGGGAAGAAGGACAGGAATCAACAGCATCTAAGACTCCTGTGGTCCTTCTCCTGGGTACAGCCCCACCTACTCTGGGTTCCAACAATCCTGGCCCCATCCAACCCAGTTACCTCAAAGTCATCCTGGTTTTTCTTCCAAATGCAAGTGGTAGCATCAAAGCTGGCAGAAGCCAGGTAATTTCCGCAGGGAGACCAGGCCACCTTCCGCACGGTGCGCTGGTGGCCTTCACAGAGGACAGATTTGCAGATCCAGCTGTCGCCTAAAAGCAGAGGACAGGCCAGGGCTCTGGAGCTGGGTGCACAAGAAGGTGCTGAAGTACTAATGATGCCACTGGGTAATGGGGACCAGTGCTGGAGCCTAGCTGAGAGGGCAAAGTTCAGTGGGTGTATTTAACACCATGCTTTCAGAAAGCTGTAACCGAATCCACTTCCTCTAGACGCATCTTTCTATAAAACAAATCTGAGGAGTCGACCTCCTGATTTAAAATTGTCAATAGTGGAGTTCCCGTTGGGGCTCAGTGGGTTAAGAACACCACTAGTATCCATGAGGATGCAAGCTGGATCCCTGGCTTCAGTGGGTTAAGGATCTGGCGTTGCAGTGAGCTGTGGTGTAGGCTGCAGATGCAGATCGGTTCCGTGTTGCTGTGGCTGTGGTGTAGGCTGGCGGCAGCAGTTTCGATTTGATCCCTAGCCTGGAAACTTCCATAGGCCTCAGGTGCGGCCCTCAACAAACAAACAAACAAACAAACAGTCAATGGCTTCCAAATACCCTTGGGACAAAATTTAAACTTCATCATCTGTCGCAAAGTACTCTGCAGGCTACTTTCCTACCACCTCTCATTTTCCTGCCTCAGCAACTATCGTAATTTCCTATTTCAGCCATCTATTGACATCTTTGCTTCTAGCTTCTGCCGACTCCTTTGCCGGAAAAACCTGATAATGGCTAATGTCCAACTCGAAGGTGGCTCCTCCACCTTCTCCCTCGGCCAGTGACCCCCTTTCAGAATCTGCTGCCCCGGAGGCTGCGCTCTCCCGGAGCATGGCACCCACCCCAAGCACACGCAGACCCGTCGGCAGCAAGCCGGGACCGGGCTTACCCTCTCTGCCCCAGATTCGGACGCTACGGTCGCCACCGCACGAGGCCAGCAGAGTTCCCGCGGGGTTCCAGGCCAGGAACCAGCAGCGGGAGTCCGGGTGCGCCGGGATACGGCCAAGCAGCACCAGCGAGTCCTTCATGGCGGCCTGGCGCAGAAGATTGTGAGCAGAGACAGCCCAGCCGACTGCAGCTCCCACCACGCAAACTCGCTTCCGCCCAACTGACGTGGGGTCTAAAGAGGCCGCTACTGCGGCCGCGCTCCCTCTGGGAGTTGTAGTCAGCCCTCGCCCACCCCTTCCCGGCCCCCGCAGCGGAAAGCATCGCGAGACCGCCTAGAACTACCAGTCCCGTGAGGCCTTGCGCAGGGAGCCGGCGGCGCGCCCGGGCTGTGTCGCGCGCGGGGGACGGGGCGGGGAGCCGGAGGAGGCGGGGACAGAGGTGTAGGAAGCCGGAAGTGGATCCGGCCCGGGTCTGTCCGGGCGTTGCGGGTTTGGGGCCTGGGATCCCTCGGCCCCGCAAAGCTGAGAAGCCCTTGACGGGACGGAGCGACGCCATCCCGACGCTTAAGGCCTGCTGACTGGTAAGGGTCAGGAGTTAGTGAGGGCTGGGTCCTTTCTGGGCATAGGTCGCACCCCAGAGCGCTGTTCCCGGATCCTGGGTCCTCGATCCCTGCGGCCCGGGCTATTTCTCCGCCCCTCGACACTCTCTGGCCAAGACCCCGAGTCCAACTCTCTCTTCCACCAGTAACGGATACCCACCTCCCAGCCTTCTTCCCTACTCCGCTCTGCCGAGATCCAGCTGGTCCCCGGGCCCTCTCCCGGTCCTCATCCCGCACCTCCGCAGCCCCACTCCAGGGACCCGGTCCCAGCTCCCGAACCCCTGCCGCTCTCGGGTCTCTGCTCGGCCCTCAGTCCCACCCCTATCCTCTAGTGTGGGCTCTGACAGCCTTGCTCCAGTCTTACCTGCCGCGAACCCAGTGCGTTGCTCTCCTCCCCTGGACAGGCAGGCTCTCTCTGTGCGCCCCGCGGAGGTCGGCGGCGACCAGCAGCGACCGCGGAGCGACGGCGGGCGGCCCCGGGCATGTATGCCCCTGGAGGTGCAGGGCTGCCCGGCGGGCGCCGGCGGAGGAGCCCGGGAGGCAGCGCTTTGCCTAAGCAGCCGGAGCGTAGCCTGGCCTCGGCCCTACCGGGTGCCCTGTCCATCACCGCGCTGTGCACTGCCCTCGCCGAACCTGCCTGGCTGCACATCCACGGTGGCACCTGTTCCCGCCAGGAGCTGGGGGTCTCCGACGTGCTGGGCTACGTGCATCCGGACCTGCTGAAAGGTGAGGGCGCTGCGCGCCAGCCCTCTTCGTTCTGGGCAATAGGGCCTCCTCTGCCGGGAGCGAAGGTGGTGCGGGCTGGAGCTGAGGATGGCATGGAGCAGGCACTTGGTTGAAGGAAACAGCCCCATTCCTGCCTGGTGTTAATGCCCACCAGGTGGCTCTGTTTGGGGTCCGGCCCCTCATTAATTCTGCTGTTATTCAGCCAGGCACCCACTCCTCAACGCCATGCTAATCTGGACTGCTATTTTAGGATTCTGCCGGAGGAAGGGCGCTGTGTATCGGAAAGAAGATAAGGGTGCCAGGCATCACAATTAGCTGTCTCCTTCTAAGGAGCCTGTGGGATATAGGAAGGTTTCTTTTGGGCCGACTGATTGATGGAGAAAAAGGAAGTTTTAAATACGGCTAGATTTTTAAAAATATTTTTGAGCTCTACAGTAATTGGATTGTTTTTAGAGGAAAAGGGAGTCTATGGTATTTTCAATAACCAGAAGTCAGTTCCATTGCTACCCTCAGTAAAACAGTTGGAATTTGGCTTTTGGAAGTAAAAATATTTTTGAGCTCTACAGTAATTGGATTGTTGTTAGAGGAAAAGGGAGTCTGTGGTATTTTCAATAACCAGAAGTCAGTTCCATTGCCACCCTCAGTAAAACAGTTGGAATTTGGCTTTTGGAAGCCTTACAAGTGTCCTGGAATGAGGTAAGGTTTGTTGCTTTGTTCATCACCGTGCTTCCCAGCCAGGAAGACAGAGGAAAGGGGAAAGCGATGGCTGTCTTTACTGGACACAGGCGGTGGGGAACTCATCCTGCCCAAGCCCTGTTGCCAGTAACGTTGGTAAAGGCTGTGTGGTGCAGGGACTGGGTAGCCTTGCCTTGTTCTTACAGGAAGAGGGTCGGTGGATTCCACACAGCCCTTAGTAACAGCAGAGTTCATTACTCCCAAGGCCTTTTGAACCTTTCTTGAAGGTCTTTCTGTTTCCTCCCTGTGCCACTCCCTGGCTGTAATTCATTCCAGATGCTTACTGTCCTATGTAGCAGAAGCCCTTCCTGTTAGGTATCTTCACTTTGCCTTTTTAAGGATTCAGGCACTGGGATTTGATGAAAAGGTCAAGTTTTCCTTCGTGCCTTGGATCATGTACCACCTCTGCAGGTCGTGGCTGAAAAGCCCTATCCTTGTGACATATAATGTTGCCTTTCTCTGAAATTTCGCTTGCTGTTTTGCATTTCTCTTGAATTTCTGAGGCTTTAGGATGGTTTTGCAGAGAACAGGATGGGGGCTTCTGATTTGTTTCCAGATGTCACTGTGATGATAGTTTTTGCTGTGTTGGCTCATTAAGACCAAAGTTATCCACACGACGGAAGCCTTGTGACATGCAGCTTTTTCTATGGTGTATAATTGACGGCAGAAAGTCCATCAAGCTTGAGTTGAGTCTGGACAGTTTTTCCCGTAGCGCGTCCGCCTGCACGTGCCTTCTTTGAGGCATAGCTGCCACCTCTCCACCACTTCATCCAGACCTTGGCAGTTGACCCCCTGGTGGTCAGTGTTTCAAACTGGGATAGAGGGAGTTCCCGTCGTGGCTCAGTGGTAACAAACTTGACCAGTATCCAAGAAGATGCGGGTTCAATCCTAGTCCTCCCTCAATGGGTTAGGGATCCAGCTTTGCTGTGAGCTGCAGTGTAGGTCGCAAACATGGCTCAGATCTGGTGTGGCTGTGGCTGTGGCCTAGGTGGGCAGCTGCAGCTTTTTGACCCCTAGCCTGGGAACCTCCATATGCCACGGGTGCGGCCCTAAAAAGACAAACAAATCAAAAAAAGAAAACTGGAGAGGGTTCATGATGCTTCTCCCTTTCAGATCATTCCTGGGGGGCCTCATAAAATTCATGCGATGAAAGGAGGGGCAATCTGATCCCTTGCCCTCATTTCAGAGATCCAGGAAACTGTGTCTCAGAGGTGCAAAGTGTTCGAATCTCCAGGGCCACGCAGCTGGGTGTGGCGGAGCTGAGCGTACCTCACTGTTGACTCCAGCGTGAAGTGATGCCGTTTCGCTTATGATTTTTTAACCTTTGCTTTACTGCAGCTGTCGTAGGGATTGGTCTCACAATGAGGGATTTATTTGTTCCACTTTGGCGTGCACCCTTGTCAAAGGCACGTGAAAAATAAAATCTTGGTGCACTTCTCATTTATTTATACATCTATTTACCTTTTCTGAGAACTCACTCAAGCCAGGTTTTGGCTTTTATAAAGCATAATGCCTTCACCTTTACCATATGTCTGCTTGCATGTTTAGGGGTCCTAACCCCTGAAGAGTTCCAGCCTGCTTTCCCGTGGCTGTCTCCTTGGCCAGTACAAGCTGGGCACACTGGCTGTCCATTAATAAGGGAGTCGACCGTGGTTTCTAATGAGCTATCCCAGAAGAAGGCGAGGAATCAGCAGGTCCCTGATTGCTTCCCTTCCTCTTCTTCTTTGTCCCGGTTGGTTTTTTGGTACCCAGTGGGCCTTCAGTCATAGGCTCTTCTGTGTAATTATGCTGAGTCTCGGAGCCTAGCATGGGAAGCCTGGGATATTCCCCATGTCAGGAGGAAGCAGAGCTGTGGGTCACTGAGCTGGTGCCAGAGGGAGATGCTGCCAGAGGAAGAACAGACCCTGCCAGGTCTCTGCAGGTGTCAGGGAGTGGGCAGGGCCAGCAGGCTTTGGGACGGCGCCTGGCCTGAGTGCCAGGCATTGTGCTCAGCTCACTTCGTGCCTGGCTGTAGTTCCTCCTAAATGACATTGTTATTTGGTTAAGTACTGTCATCCCCCCACCCCACCCCCACACGTGTCAGGCTCAGGGAGGTCAGGGCACTTGCTTAGGGACACACAGCTGAGGTGCATGTGGACCCCACCCTCCCCACCGTACTTTAGTGCACGCCAGCTTTCTTTTTCCTTCCCAAAGAGCTGCCTAAGCTTCTCAGTTCCCCATTCTAGTTGAGTTTTTATCGTAAGCCCAGCCTAAGCTGTGCTTTCTATTCCTCATCACCACCAGTTGGTGGCCCTGAGGCAATCCTACTCATCTGCCGGCTGTCACTTGCAAAGCCCTGGAGGCTTCAACAGATGCTCAAAAGATCCAAAGATCCTGCCCCGAATTCTTCCACTCCCGGGACGGGTTGGGGGATACTCCTCACACCGCTCTCCAGCCTGCCTGGGCAGAGAGGTGACCAGACCGCTAGTGGCCCCCAGCAGGGGAGCCCAGATAATCCGTCCTTCTGAGCCCCAGTCCCGCTCTGCCTCTCAGGTGTACCCAGCAAAGGGCAGCGGGGACACCAGCTTGAGGAAGCATCTTTGGAGGATGAGGGAGCTTGGATATGAAGTCAGGTGAATCACAGTTGCCAGTCAACCCACAGGAAGATCAAGGGCCTTCCAGGGAAGGCCGGAGTGCTGGAGGGGCGGTGGTGATGCCGGCATTTCTGGGTCCTGTGGGTCCTGTCCTTGGAGGCAGCTCAGCTAGGACCAGTGGCGTATGTGGTGATGCCCCAGCCAGGTGCTGGAGGGCCCTCTTGGAATCTTGTGTCAGAAGCCCTGTCTGGAAGCTAAAAAGTCACAGCGGGGAGCGGCTACATAGATGGGCGGATGAGTGCTGAAAAGGGGGGTTGTCTCTGACTCAGGGACTGCAGTGAAGGGGGGAAATAGGAGATGGGGCACAAGGGAACTGGCCAGAAGGCACTTTAGGCTTCTGCCCGCAGCCTGTTTGGGTCAGGAGGGCTGAGAGCCAATGGGCAGGTAGGCAGGAAGGGCCAGGGCCTGCAAAACAAATCCAGCCCCGTGACTCACCAATGACCTTGGGCAAAGTCAGTTCCTTGGGATCCTATTACATAGCAGCTGCCTTCTTCCCCAGTGACTGGAGAGGACTGTCAAGCAGTAGTTACCAAAATAAACAGGCCACAGCACAACTGCAGGATGGGCTGCGTTCTGTCTTCCCAGAGTGTGGTGGATGCACCACTGGTTTGAATTTAAACTTAGGGCCCCAGCCCGTGTGCCATTTCTCCACAAATAACATGCATAACATTTGAGGTTTTTTTTTTTTTTTTTTGGCCATGCCCGTGGCATGAGAAATTCCTGGTCCGGGGATCAAACTCATGCCGTGGCAGTAACATGAGCGACAGCAGTGATGACACCAGGGAACTCCACATTTGAAGATGGTGTTTCTCTTTGGCAGCCCTCTCAGTGGAATACTCATTGCCCTTGCTGCTATACTGACGTCTGGCTGGGGAGGAGAGGAAGAGACTGGGTTAACACTGCCTGTCTTCCCAGCGTGCCCAGAGACCCTCTGCTGAAGGACCTCTGGGGACATGGGGTGGGCGTCACTCCTAGGAAAGCTACTCGGAGCTTTGGAGTGGAGAAGGCAGAAGGCAGTCACGTTGAAACAAGGGCTGGGGAGCTCCTGTTGTGGCGCAGAGGAAACAAATCCAACTTGGATCAATGAGGATGCAGGTTCCATCCCGGGCCTCGCACTGTGGGTCTGAGGTCTGGCGTTGCCATGAGCTGTGGCGTAGGTCACAGATGAGGCTTGGATCCCACATTACTATGGCTGTGGTGTAGGCCGGTAGCTGCAGCTCCAATTCAGCCTCTAGCCTGGGAACCTCCATATGCTGTGGGTGCGGTCTTAAAAAAAAAAAAGGAAAGGAAAGAAACAAGACCTGTTTGAATTTGGGTCTAAAGCCCCTTCTCTGTACTGCATCATCAGCCTGGTGGCCTTAGCAGGCTCCTCCCTGGCCCTTGGTGGCGGCCTGGCTGTAAGGAGGAAGAAACCGGGACGGGGCTACTCACCCCCGCACTGTGTGAGTTGGCTCTTCCCCCGCAGGTAGGGCAAGTGTTCCTGCTTCTATTTGACAGACAAGAGTGCAGAGGCCAAGGGCAGCCAGTGGCTTGCTCCAGGTAACGCATAATCTGTACTAGGTCTAGGATTTGGTGTCAAGGCCAGTGCCTACTGCTTTTAAGAGCCAGACTCTGATGACTGCAGAAGCTTAGACCGCGCCTGGCAGGTGTTGCCCAGTAGTTCCCAGCGTGACCTTTCATCGCTTTACAACCTTAGCATTTCTTGTCTGGAGAAGGTTTCGTGCTCCCAGCTGTTCCCTTAGTGAGCTCAGCAGCTACAGGCACTGACATGGCTCTAGCAGCGTTTCATAGCCACTTTTGACCTTTCATTCAAATATAGCTCTTTAGGATTTGATTGATTGGCTCCATTGGGGAAAAATAAACCAGCTAACTCCAGTGCTTGATGATTGCGAACGTCACGATGCAAGGGAGCCGGACCCGGACCCGGATTTGGGGTCCAGCTCTGCTCTGTGTAAGCAGGTGGAAGCCACTTCACCTCCTGGCAGCTCCGATTCCTCATCTGAACTGTGTGGTGAATCCCCTAGAGTGGAGTGAGGCTTAACCAAGGTGACCTTTGACCCCTCTGCATGCACAGGCCAGTCCTGGAAGGGCACACAAGAAGCTGCCAGCAATGTTTGTCTCTTGGGAGGGGCAGCCGGCCATCTGTGCAAGGCTTCTTTATCACTAAAATTAATATATTATGGAGCTAGATTTTAAAGGATGGTAATGAGGGAGTTTCTGTTGTGGCTCAGCAGGTTAAGAACCCGAGGAGTATCCGTGAGGATGCAGGTTCGATCCCTGGTCTTGCTCAGTGGATTACGGATCCAGTGTTGCCGCAAGCTGTGGCATAGGTCCCAGATGTAGCTTGGTTGCTGTGGCGTACGTAGGCCAGCAGCTGTAGCTCAGATTCAGCCTCTAGCCTGGGAACTTCCCTACGCCGTGGGTGCGGCCCTAAAAAGACAAAAATAAAATAAAATAAAATAAAATAAAATAAAATAAGGGATAGTAATAAAATTGACATTCTATACTCACTATGCACCCAAAGAAAGTATCTTTGAAGCCTTCTGTGTTACATTTTTCCGTTAAAACTAATTGTTAAATTAAAACTTGGTTGATTTTTAAGCACCACAATTAAAGCATCAGCCAGAGGGCCTGGCCACGTTGAATAATGCTGGTGCAATCTGAACACGACCTGCTGCAGAGCGGAGTGTGATGTAAGCCCTTACACCCCGCTGCTCGCAGGTTATTCTTGGAAGCACTAGAACACTTTCGTCCTGCCCCGTCCCTGCCACGTCCATGTGGACCCCCCCACCAAAATATCTCAGAGAACTAGCGATATTGAAAATGCAGCCAGGAAACAGCGCCTGTCTCCAGGACCTTTTGTTTCTGCGAGGCCCCTTGGGTTTCTTGACTCCTTCAGGCCCGCAGGGCTGGCTTAAATGAAGGCTGGACCCAGTTGCTGGCAGAGCTAACACACAGGCCAGCCTCCTGGCAGCAGGAAGTCCCCCGGGCTGGAAGATTGGGCCCCAAACAGATGGTCAGCTGACAGGAGAGTGACAGATAGCTCTGAGGGCAGCTTGGCAGATGACCTGAAGCCACATCGGGGTGTATGA
Organism: Catagonus wagneri; assembly: GCA_004024745.2. Taxonomy (NCBI): domain Eukaryota; kingdom Metazoa; phylum Chordata; class Mammalia; order Artiodactyla; family Tayassuidae; genus Catagonus; species Catagonus wagneri. Next base: position 9,704,236 of record PVHT020003144.1, on the reverse strand, counting down.
ATCCAGTGTGGGCTCAGCCAACATCTGCCTGGTGAATTCCGAGCCTGAGGCAGGCCATGCAAGCTGTCACAGAGGGCCAGGGCCTCTGCATATCTACTCTGGCTTTTCAGTGTGGGAGGCGGGGCCCTCCGTCCAGGACCCCGTGGCACCAGTGTCTTTTAGTTTGAGTCTACTCTGTCGAGTTCAGGTCCCCCTTCCCAAGTTTGGGGACTTTGCTTTATCAGTTCACCTCCCTCTCGGCCCAGGGTCAGTGTTACTTGGAGTGTAAGGCCGAGACCACCTGCGCTGCTTGTTAAAATCCAGATTCCTAGGCCCTGCTCCAGACCAAGAGCTCAGCCTCTGGAGCTTGAGAACAGGCTTTCAGCCAGCACCCCGGTGATTCTCCTGTGCACAGGAGTGACGGCCACTGTTCTGCGGCCTGGAATCAGAACTAAGGAAGGGAGACTATAGTGTAAGCCTTGCCAGCACTTTTCAAAATTTCCCAAATCACTTGGTGGCCCGTGGTCTAAATAAGAGAAGAACTTGCCAGTGGCTGTACAGAGGAAGTTAAAGCCCATTTCCTACTTTTTATCAAAGCTCGAAATGGTTTCTTTTTAGATCAGCCTTTCTTCTGTCTGTGTGTTTCCGGAGCTGTGGCAGTTTGCACAGATTATCAAAGGGAACTGACAATGTGGAATTGGAAAGAAAAAAAAGATAAAGAGTGGTATTAAAAGTCCTAGAAGGAAATGTAGGCTGCTGTCTGTGTCTGCTGTAAATTGTCATCCTGGGATCCCCCTTCACTATGACCTTGGGAGCTCTTTACTCTTTGAATGCTGGGTCTTCTGTCAGCAGCTTCCTTTTTCTTGGTTTGTTCCTTCAGTTTGGTAGAGTGAGCCCGCACACCCCCCACCGTCCCCCCAGTGACTTTGCCCTCATTTTAGAAGGTAGTTGGTGCTGTCAGTTTCTGAGCCTTTCAGACATTTGTAGCGTGCCTCTAGTTCTTAGCTTTTCCCATTTCCGGCTTATACTTCAGCTTGTCTCTTCGGTCAGGTCAGTTCTAAGTACATCCGAGCCCCTTTACTTCCCCATTTTGCCCCCTCCTCTTTGTGCAGGTTCATGTCTCAGAATTTTTTGGTTTTGTTTTAGTAGGGTTCAGGGAGGGAGCAGAAGTAAATGTGAAGGCCTGGCGCCTGTCTTCACTCGTTTAGTACTGTCCTGTAGTTATACGGTTCTCTAAACTGCTTCAGCTTCTTTTTGAACGAAAAAGGGAATGAATGGGTGACTGCATAGAGAATGGACTTGAATGAGCCTTCTGGCCTTATCCCCGCTGGCTGCCTTAGCTCAGAAGTCACTGGGCTTTTCCTGACAGCCTGAAGCATGCTTTAGCAGAATGTCTGATTGTCAGGGTCTTTAAAAATGATTAGAAGAGGAGTTCGCATCATGGCTCAGTGGAAATGAATCCATGAGGACACAACTTAAATCCCTGGCCTCGCTCAGTGGGTTAAGGATCCGGTGTTGCTGTGAGCTGTGGCGTAAGTCGCAGACAAGGCTCAGATGTGGTGTTGCTGTGGCTGTGGCGTAAGCCAGCAGCTACAACTCTGATCCTACCCCTAGCCTGGGAACATCCGTGTGCCTCGGGTGTGGCCCTAAAATAAAAGACAGGGCAAAAAAAAAAAGGTTAGAAGAGCATGGCAAGCACAGTTAACCCTTGAACAACAATGGGATTAGGGATGCTGACCCTCCAGGCAGTTGAAAATCCGTGTATAATTTTTATACTTTAGAGTTGGACTCTCCATATCAGCAGTTCCACATCGTGGATTTAACCCATCCCGACCAAGCAGCACTGTAGTGTTTACTGTTGAAAGAAAAATCCGTGTGTGAGTGGATCCTTGCAGTTGAAGCCCATATTGCTCAGGGGTCAACTGTACAATGAAGTGGAGTCCTGCACTTGGACTAGTCTTATTGGAAAGGAAGGAAGGGCTGGGGCCCATGGGAGCAGTGGTCCAGGGGGCCTGTCTCCCCAGAGGGAGCCTCTTCGATCTCTGCAGGCCCGTTGGGAGCAGGAGCTGAGACCATGCTCTCCGTCCAGTCCTCCCTGGCTTCCCAGGTCTGGAGGGGACAAACGCCTCCCATCTAGGGACTCCCTGCCCCAGGGTATGGCCTGGGGCCCTGAAGGTTTGCTTCTCCACCTCCAGATTTCTGCATGAATCCCCAGACTGTCCTGCTCCTGCGGGTCATCGCCGCCTTCTGCTTCCTGGGCATCCTGTGTAGTCTGTCTGCCTTCCTTCTGGACGTCTTTGGGCCCAAGCACCCGGCCCTGAAGATCACGCGTCGCTATGCCTTCGCCCACATCCTCACAGGTAAGCCCTGGCTGGCTCCCAGTGGGAGAGGAACTGCCGCAGGCTAGGGACATCCTCTCTGGAGTTGCAGGCAGGGACCAAGGGGTTTGCATGAGCAGACACCGTTTCTGATGCTCATTTGAGCGCCAGCTATTCACAAAGCACTGGCATTTGTACGTACGCCTGCCAGGACCACAAATCCACTCGGCCCAGCTGTAGGGAGCAAATATGGTTAGAATTCTGCAAGAATTCTCGTGACTCTCTAAGAACAGGGTTGGAAGCTCATCCGGGCTCCTGGGGCCTGGAGGGAGCAAGAGAGGAACCAGGGTGTCTCGCTGTGTCTCCCCGGAGAGCATAGTCTCAGACTCTCCTCCTCCTCTTCTCGCATCCTTGCAGACCAGGTGTCTCTGCCGGTTCCAAGCTTCTCTCCTCCCATGTGATGGGGCTGGTGACTGTGGTGGTACTGACTTCAGCTCCCAAATTGCATGAGCTTGCCTGTTTCTCTTCAAGCAGCCAGTGACATCTAGCAGCCCCAGAATGGCAATTTCAAATTCTTAAGACAGAGGATCTGACCGGCCCAGGTCGTTTCAGGCCTCTGTCCGCAGCCTTGGCCAAGAGAGCGCTCCCTCTCAGGGTCTGGGGCCAGGCAGATTCTCCGAGAACGGGGTTTAGGTAGAGAGGCTGCAGGTGGTTCCTCGCATGTCCCAGCTGCCGGGTGCCTGCTGACCCTCTTCCTCTGCTGTCCCTCTGTCCCCCCCAACCCGACCCCCCAGTCCTGCAGTGTGCCACCGTCATCGGCTTTTCCTACTGGGCTTCCGAACTCATCCTGGCCCAACAGCAGCAACATAAGAAGTACCACGGTTCCCAGGTGTACGTCACCTTTGCAGTTAGCTTCTACCTGGTGGCCGGCGCGGGCGGGGCCTCGATCCTGGCCACGGCGGCCAACCTCCTGCGCCACTACCCCACCGAGGAGGAGGAGCAGGCGCTGGAGCTGCTCTCGGAGATGGAGGAGAATGAGCCCTACCCCGCCGAGTACGAGGTCATCAACCAGTTCCAGCCGCCCCCGGCCTACACGCCCTAGCGCCCGCCGTGGGCCCTCTGCCTCAGCAGCCCCCCACCTCGGCAGCGCCCCCCACCCCCAGCGGCGCACCCTTCCCCCACCAGGCCTCACTGGTAGGGTCCCGGCCGTCCTCACCAACCTTCCCCGGGAAGGGTCTCCGCCTTTAGGGTTATTCACGGGTCCCCACTTGCGAACCCTGGGACTCACCAGTTTTATGTAGTGCACTGTTTCCCTCTGGCCATGCCCCTCGCCCTCCTCAGTCACTCGTCATTACCAAGCAGGGACGGTCACACGCGTCTGCTCCCTCTGTGGGCTCCCTCTCTGAGACGGGGGCTTTTCCTGGGGGAGCTGTGGATGGTGGGCAGTCCCGGCTAGAAGCAGCGTCCGCAGGGCCCAGGGGAAAGGGGACCGTGCCCTGCGGGGTGCTCTTCACGACTGTCCACATCTGTCCCTCAGCTGGAGCTCTGGGCCCAGCCGTGCCCCCGCCCCTGCTGGGAGCGCCCAGGACCGGGCTGCCTGCTCCACGGAGTCTCTGCACTTTAGTCTTTGGACCACTCATCCCGCGTGGTCTGGTTTCGTAGGGATGAGGGATGTGTGCGCCCTCCCTGCCCTGTCCCTGCCTGGTGGCTGGTGACCCGGCAAGGACAGTCGCCCCCGGCATGGGCCTGAGGCCTCCTGGTGCCTGGAAAGGATCAGCGTGAGGGGGCCTGGATCTTCCCAGCCCCATCACCTTTTAAAATGTGAGTGGTTTTAAAAGGGAAAACGAAACCAAGCAGCAGCACCAGTCTTCTCTTTTTAAACTAATGAGGCGACGGGAGAGTGTCGTTGTCCTCTGGTTGTTTATCCCGTTCCTTCTGGCCCTGCAGTGTCCGGGCCACGGTTCCTTCCAGCCCGTGGTCGTTCCTCCCCGAGTGTGTCCCAGCAGAATGCAGCCCTCTTCCCCTGCTCCCTCCGTCCCGGTGACCATGCCCCCTGGGGCCTTCCTGTGGCCAGGGGCTGAGGACTGTGGCCTGGCTGGCTGGCCAGCGTGGTGCTCCTCAGGACCCTGGCGCTGAGATGTAACCTGGCCTCCATGCAGGAACAGGAAAACCCCGGCTCTGCACCCTGCCGCGTGAGGTGTCAGCCACCCTGTCACACTAGTGGACCTGGCTGTGTCCCTCAGGCTCAGCGTGTCCCCTAGACTGCGACTTGGGGGCATCAGCTTGCTGCATGCCCCCGTCCCCTTCTTGAATGTACTCTGGTCCTATAGCGTGCTACTGGCTCTTCCTTGCCTGGCCCTCGCTCCGGCGGTTCTGTTGGCCACACACGGCTCTGGGTCAGTTGAAGCTTCTGGCCCGAGATCTGGGGCATAAAGTAGGAGAAACTCCAGAGGCCTTCAGTGCGGATCCAGAGGGCCAGACTTCTTCGGAATCAGTGTCCGGTGCTGAGCTGAAAAGCAGATGGACCCCCGTCTCCTCCACAGGCGATGGACAGTAAGACTGGAGAACAGACACCATTGTTGAACTGTGGCTAGAAAGGGACTGTCCTGTCCCTTGTACTTCTTTGGCCAGACTGACCTGGGATGTCTGGACACACGCCCGTGTGGCCGGTGAAGGCCGCATCTGCACGTAAGTGAGCGGCCGCGTGGGGTTCGCTGTGATGCCAAAGTGTGTCCCCTGGTGACTCTCGCACTCTTCCAGACTCTTCTCCTAGGGGAGAAAGACCGCGCGTGGTACCTGAGCACAAAGCCAAGGAGCTAAATTAAGTCTTGTCTTGCTGTAAAGTCTGAGTCTGTCCCCAGCAGATTTCCAGGGCATGGCCTGGGTGTCCGAGGGCGCAGCCCGGGAGACCGGGCACCGAACACGCATGCCAAAGTGACCAGTCTTCTCATGAGGACCCAGACATGACCCCGTGGACCGTTCCACACGATTCGGAATCCACTTTTTATCAGCTACCCATGCCTCTAGCCTTTCTTTCTCTTTTCCCTGTCCTCCTGACACAGTATGTCATATAAATTGCCCTCGTTTTTTTTTTTTCCTAGAAAAAAAATTAAAAAGCAAAAGAGAACAAAAAACCAGAAACCACAAATAAGAATGTAAATGCCAGTGGCCCCTGTCATTTTTTCTGTCACAGTTTCCCCGATGTGGTTTGTTCCCTTCCTTTTAAAGAGGCAGGAGACCGTGAGGAAGCGTGGGCGTCACTTTCAAAGGGGACCTGCGCCTGCCCACCCCATGCCAGGCACGTGCACCTAAGCAGTTGCCCTACGCCCCACAACTTCCACGCTGAGGACCCAGGTCCTTGACCTCAGACCCCGAGCCCTTCTTCCCGCTGCCTGGGAACGCTTGCCCCTGTGTGGGAAGACATAGGCTCCTCCAGGCTGGGGCTTGAGGCAGAAGCCGTGCTTTCTTTGGAAGCCGCGGGGAACAATGAACTCACTTCCAGGGAGAGGCGAGTGAGTGGAAATCGCTCCCGGAGCTTGACCTGGGGCAGAGCTGTCCGGTGGCCGCACCTCCGGCGGGTCCCCACAGTCCCCTCGCCCAGTCTCAGCTTCAGCCAGCACCCCGGGCCGCAGCGCGTCATGGGAAGAGAGCTTAGGGCTCCCTTTCAGGGGGCAGCCCGCCTGGGTGTGTTCATTTTTTTTTGCTCCCAGGAAGAGTACATGTCTTTCTCGGAAGCTGGGAATGTGTTCGCTCTCCCGTGTCGTTTCATTTCAGACATTCCTGAAAGGCGCCTGTGTACAGAGCACCGGGCAGGCACTGGGAGACACGTGGGGACCCTCGGGGCCCTGGCTCCGAGGACTTCTTGTCCTTAGCCCGGCAGCTGGGCCTGTCCGTGCAAAGGCAGAGCCACTGGGCAGCGGGGAGGCCGCCTCTGAGCACAGGGAGGATGGGAGGCTTCCTGGAGGAGGCAGCTCTGTGTGAAAGGGGCTCTGGGAGTGGGGTGAGGGCAGTTCCTGCTGAGGGAACAGCAAGAGCAGAAGCGCGCCTGGTGGCCACAGTGCGGTGAGAGAAGTTAGAAAGCTGGAGAGGCCCATTTAAGGAACTAAAAGCAGCGCAAAGCCGAGCAAGTGTTTTGAGAAGAGAAAGTGGGGGCTGTTTCATGACCGGCGACGGTGTGAAAGAGGGTTGGCCTGGCCTTAAGTGGAAGTCTGGGGGGCTGGGGAGTGGGGGATGAGTGGAAAGTGTGTGGAGGCCAGGACCCTGAGGAGTGGACCCGGTCGACCCCCAGGGCCCGGAGTCTCGGCCAGATGTCGGAGTAAGGAAACCCGAGCCGGTTCCTGTCCACTCGTCATGTGATGGAAAGCAGAGCTGGCGGCACAGGCCTCGAGGGCCCTGCGTGTGAGGAGGCACGAGATGGGAGGGAGAGAACCTCGGGGGCAGAGGAAGAGGGTTCCATGTCTTGGGGGAGAGCAGCTTTCTTAAGATAACCAAAAAAATCTTGGAGGCGTTCTCATCGTGGTGCATCGGAAACAAATCCGACAGGGAATCATGCGGTTGCAGGTTCAATCCCTGGCCTTGCTCAGTGGGTTAAGGGTCTGGTGTTGCTGTGAGCTGTGGTGCAGGTTGCAGATACGTCTTGGATCTGGCATTGCTGTGGTTGTGGCGTAGGCCGGCGGCTGTAGCTCTGATTCAACCACTAGCTGGGGAACTTCCATATGCTGCAGGTTTGGCCCTAAAAAGACAAGGAAAACAAAGATAAGTAGAAAATCTTTTCAGCTGACCTCTCGCCCACAGCTAAATTAATGGGTCACAGGGTTCTGTCCCCACAAGGACCTTCTGATCCAGCTGCCAGAAGGGAGGAACCAGAAAAGGGGCATTTGATGCACCTTGAGACTGTAGGCTCAGCTCTGAGGCAGGAGGTTTCATGAAGACAGAGAAACTTGGAGTTCCTGTCATGGCTCAGCAGAAACAAATCTGACTAGTATCCATGAGGATGCAGGTTCGATCCCTGGCCTCTCTCAGTGGGTTAAGGATCCAGCGTTGCCATGAGCTGTAGTGTAGGTTGCACATGTGGCTCAGATTTGACGTTGCTGCGGCTGTGGTGTAGGCCGGCGGCTACAGCTCTAATTCGACCCCTAGCCTGGGAACCTCCATGTGCAGCAGGTGCGGTCCTAAAAAGACAAAAAAAAAAAAAAAAAAAAAAAAAAAAAGAGACATGTAATGTGGGCCTTGAAGAGTGGGTAGGCTTTCCTGAGAGAATGATGTGGTCAGTGGAAGGGGATGGGCTTTAGGGACACGGAGCTGGTACTCTGAGCAGTGATTAGGTGGATGGAGCCCACCCGCGAGGGTCTGGAACGCCAAATTATTGTCAGAACCCTTACAGTTGCCAGATACAGAACTCTTAACACAGAACCATCTTAAGTGAATGGAATTTATTGGTTCCCATAACGGAAAAGGCAACTTGGCGGATCCAGGGACTCGCTGCCGGGAAGGCATAGTTTCTCTCCCTCTCCCTGCTCTGCTCCTGGCCTCAGGCAGTCTCTCCCCAGAGGTGAGGAGGATGGCCACCAGCAGCCCCGTGTGTAAGCACCGGGGTGGGCCTCTTTTGCCAAACTGTGGCCAAAGACTTGGAGACTCATCCTCCGGCCCAGGGTGAGGATGAGGTTATGTGTGGGGTCCTGGGTTTGGAGATGGTACCGCCAGGGTTGGTTGGGATGTGTGAGCACAGGGGCAAGGGGTGCCCCCTCCCCGAAATGGAGATGGGGCGCCCGCCATCCCCCTCTTCCTGTGATCGTGGGACCTGTGGTCCCTGGCCAGCTCTGCGTTCTTGCAGAACCTCCGTGTGTCCTATCTTAGTTCATGGCTGAGTCTTGACATCAGGCTTGCCTACTTTCAAGCAGGCCAACAGGGCCTTGATTCCACTGGCCCTGGCCTCAGGAACTGTTTCTCCTCCTCCCTTCTCCCAGCTCCAATCCAGGGCCCACCCAGCTTCAGACTCCCCTGACTTTGTTCTTTTCTACTTGGAACCTAGCTCTTTGCTTGAGCAGTGCTGGTGCGAGCATCCTGGCCATTGTGGGGAACTGCCCACCTGAGCCCAGTCACACCCCCACTTTACCCCAAGTCAGCCCAGTAGTTTGGGGAGGGAGCGGGCAGCAGCAGACAAGCAGAAGGCAGGGGGGCTGGCGCCATGTGCCACCATTTGGGTACATTTTTGCATTAATTCCTCAGAACTGCCGAAATTTCTTCTGATCTTGGAAGGATGCCTTATTTAACACATGCTCAATATCTAACATACGTCTCGATGGTGGGTTCCCTCCCCCCAACTTGGGACCCATGTACTTCCGAAAGATGTTGAGAAATTGGAGAGGGTCCATGCAAGCATTCTAAGTAAATGAAAGGTTAGAAGAAAAGTAAACAGCTCTAGAGAAAAGGATGGAATAACAATCTGAAGTGGGTGAGGAGATAGTTACCAGCAAGGTGTGTGACCTTTATTTATTTGATATGTTAGGCGATGTTTTTATTTATTTATTTTTTCCTTAGGGCCTCACCCGTGGCATATGGAGGTTCCCAGGCTAGCGGTCAAATCAGAGCTGCAGCTGCCGGCCACAGCCACAGCAACACCACATCTGAGCCACGTCTGTGAGTACACCACAGCTCATGGCAACGCCGGATCCCTGACCCACTGAGTGAGGCCAGGGAGTGAACCCTCATCCTTGTGGGTGCTAGTCAGGTTTGTAACCTGCTGAGCCACAATGGGAACTTTTGGGTGACCTTTAAAAGGCACTTCTCTCTGAGAGTTCCCATCGTGGCTCAGTGTTAAAGAAGCTGACTAGTATCCATGAGAATGCAGGTTCAATCCCTGGCCTCACTCAGTGGGTCGGGGATTCGGCATAGGTTGAACATGCTGCTCAGATCCCACATTGCCTTGGCTGCAGTGTAGGCTGTAGCTCTGATTCGACCCCTAGCCTGGGACCCTCCATATACCCCGGGTGTGGCCCTACAAAACAAAAAGAATTTAAAATGGAAAACAACTCTGGGAAGTTCCCTTTGGTGCAGCAGGTTAAGGATTCGGTGCTGCCGCTGCTTTGTGGCAGGTCTGTGTGGGTTTGATCCTGACCTGGGAACTTCCACATGCCGAGGGTGCAGCCGTAAACAAACAAAAAACAACTTTGTTTTGGAAAAAAAAATGGTGCTTGCTGAAAACTTGCAAAAACTGATCGATGCATTCCCCTATACTTTTCAACTAGATTTACCAATTAATATTTCTGTCACATTTATTTTTATTAAGATAGATTCACATACCATGAAATGTACCCCTGTGAAGTATAATTCAGTGGTTTTTAATATAAGGTTGCACAACCATCACCACTAATTCCGGAAGTTTTGATCCTCTCCAGAAGAAGCCCTTACCCATCAGCAGTGACTCCCCATTCCTGTCCTCATCCCAGCCCCTCACCATCACTGACCTACTTTCCGTCTCGGTGGATTCCCCTATTCTGGACATTTCATGGGTGTGGCCCTCTGGATCTGTCTTTTATCACTTAGCATAACGTTTTTAAAGCCCATAACATGTCTCAGTCCCTCACTGATTTTTTTTGGCTAATATTCCACCATAGTTTTCTCCGATCATCAGGTGATAGACACTTGGGTTGTTTCTGGCTTTTGGCTATTGTTGAGTGCTGCCATGAACATTTCTGTACAGGTCTTTGTGTGAATATCTTTTCGGTCCTCTTGGGTTTATACCTAAGAGAGGAATTGCTCGGTCATGGTGACCATGTTTAATAATTTGAGGAACTGCCAGGCTGTTTTCCCATGTCGCTATCCCTTTTTTTGTTCCTGTCAGCAATGGATGAGGTTTCCAATTTCTCCACATTCTCACCAACGCTTATGTTCCTTCTTTATGTTGAAACCTCTTCTGATCTTACCTAAGGGTGCTTTTAGTTAGTACACTTTTAGTTGCAAAATGACTCAAAACTGAAATTGGTCATGCAAAAAGGAATTTGCTGGCTGAGGACCAGAGAAGTCAGGTAATGCAGTGAATTCGGGGCTCCAGAGGTGCTCTTTGCGCGCCTCACACTCTCTCAGCTCAACCCCTAGAAGCTGCCTCCGATTCCCAGCCAGGCTTTTCCCTGATGGTGACACAGGGATCGCTCTGCTCCGGGCTTTCCTCAGGGCACAAGTTCAACTGAAAACAAAGCAAGCTCTCTTTCCCTGCAGTTTACAAATGTCCCAGGGTGCACTCTGGTTGGACCCCCTTGGGACTGACATTGTTCCAGCATGAGTCCCTGCGGCCAGGAGGGTTGAATGCCCCAACTGGCTTGGTCTAGGGTCACGTGTCAGCCCCTCATGCTGGGAACAGAATTATGTGGATGAGGGGAAAGCGCTTTGATCTCCTTTTCCATGCAGCCTACAAGACTGGGGAGCGAAGGCTGAGCCGCTGAGACACAGAGCTGGGCTTGTGCAGCTGCCTCGTGTGCTCCGCTTTCCCTTCCCCACCCCCTGGTGCCCCTGGCACAGCCTTGTCTGAAACCCCCGTTAGCCACCATGACATGGCCTTGTCATTGTTTCCCCGTCTGTCTCCTCAAGTTCTTCTCTCCACTTGTCTCGGTCCCCAGAGTGTCTCCTCCCAGAGCGTCTCAGCTGGGGAGGGAAGGAAAGAAGGCAGTTACCCAAATCATGGAAAGTCATTCTAGAAATGCAGTGGGAGTTCAAAGAAGGACAAGATTGAAGGGGTCAGAAAGCTGTAGAAGGGTCTCTTTGAGGAAGTGAGAAATAAAGGAGTGGCTGACAAAATATCCCCTTTATTGCTGGCAGAGAGGCTGGGTTGGAGGACGTGGTTTTAGGTCCGTTAGCCAAGTGGGCTGCACAAATCCCTTACTGAGCCCGACTAACCCATCCAGTCCTGGCAGCCTCCCTTGACCCTTGACCCCTGTAGGGGTGGAGCCCACCTAAGAGCGGTGGGATTCTGTATCCTGCTGGCAGCCCAGTCCTAAGAAGGAGGGGTGGGTGGAGCTCACCTGGGCGTGACCTGTCCGCCTCCCCCCAGAACGGTCATCTTTTACTGTCCTTGAGGCAAAGTAAATAAGGGGTCGAGAAAGGACAGGAGTATTACACCTAGAGGAGTTCCTTGCACATGGAAGGAAATGGGTAAGGTTTCCAAGGGTGGAAATGGCCTCATGTCACAGTTCTGCAGAGGCCTTCCTTTGCATTCCTAGGGCTGGTGAGATTATATGTAAAAAAAAAAAATAAAAAGGGTGGGTCTAGGAGTTCCTATCGTGGTGCAGCGGAAATGAATCCGACTAGGAACCATGAGGTTGTGGGTTCAGTGCCTGGCCTCCCTCATTTTTCCTCTTTAGGGCCACACCTGCGGCATATGGAAGTTCCCAGGGTAGGGGTCGAATGGGAGCTGCAGCTGCCAGCCTACACCACAGCCACAGCAACGGGGATCTGAGCCGCATCTGTGACCTACATCGCAGCTCACGGCAACGCCAAATCCTTAACTCACTGAGTGAGGCCGGGGATTGAACATGTATCCTCATGGATACTAGTCGCGTTCATAATCCAGCGAGGCACAGCGGGAACTCCTCACCAGGGAGTTTGATCTGGTTCTGGGACGAGTTGATCTGAGGTGTCTTTGGTCTTGCAGTTCCATCTACAGTCCCATCCTTGATGACAAAAACAAATGCTTTCATGAATTGTTTTTAGGTTATGAATTAAGGGGAAATTGTCTGCTATGAAGAGATTCACATACTGATGAATAAGTGGATGAATATTGTAAACACTTTCCATTCTGAGTAATAGATAATACACCTTCGGGTTACATGCTATTTTGAAGGGGAGAGAAGGCAATTTACTGCTACCTTTTGGCCTAGCATTTGGAGTCCAGGGGTCACATCACACTCAGGCAAATTACTTTCCAAGCACTTGGGGGAAAAAGGACTAAGGCATAGGTGTCAGAGCTAACCCTAATTAGGAGTTCCTTGGTGGCCCGGAAGTTAAGGATCTGGCATTGTCATTGCTGTGGCACAGATTCCAGTCCTGGCCCAGAAACCTGCATGCTACAGGTGTGTGGGTGTGGGAAACTAAACTTAATTAACTTTGTGTGGGTCCATTTTCCCCTCCAGGGGGAGCGCCTGTCCTCAGGTGGGATGCCTGGGAAATGAGGCCCCCACACACCACTGCTAAGCCAGTACATACATGCTTCCCCCCTGCTGGATCCTGAAACCAAGAGAGGGTGTCCAGTCCAGGACCTGGAAGCTGCAAGCAATAAGGAAGGGCAGACGGGGCAAGGCCCCCCTCTAAGGGACACCAGAGAAGGACGGCTGGGGATGGGATTGTGCAGTGCCTCTGGAATTTTCCAGGCAGAGAGGGGGCTTTGACCTGACTCCCAATACAAGCTCTCTGGACAGGCCGACTCTCCTGAGCCCAGGGTCAGGTTGGGTTCCCCGGGCAGCTGACTTTGAGATGGAGATGAGCACGTGGTATTGGGGGTGCTCTCAGGCTCAGTGCCTGTGGAGGAAGGGAAGGAAGCAGGCTTGGTTGGGGGTGGTGGGGGGGCAAAGGTGGGGTCTCAAGTGTGTCACCGTAGGCCTCAGCTGACCCCACATTGAGTTCTGAGGCTGGGATGGCCTTTGGGAGTTGTCCTGAGTTGGGGTGAGAAGACCAGCTTTGGCCGGAATTGGATGCATGCTGTCTCCGGAGAGGAGGGTATGACTGGGGGGAGCTCTCTTCGCGTGGGGGCAGTTCCTGAGGAGGCTGAGAACCGAGGGCTGTGTTCACCAGCAGCTGCGACAGAAGCCCTTCTGTCACGAAGGCCAACCTGGGCTGCACGTCAAGGTGCCCGCTACTCCTCAGGCCGCTCAGACCCACCTTTGTCTGGGAGCAGCTCTGCTTTTTCCGGGGAAAGCTGATGGTTAAAGGGACAAAGCTCAGTCCCCATGCCTGCAGCTGGTCTTGAGGCCCCAGCTGACACTTTTCAATGCCTCCTCTACTATCCATTTTAGATTCTCACCCCACCCCCCAGAAGCATCTCTGCAGAGCCCCTGGTCACCACACCCTTTTTAGGTCATGGCTGCTGCATTGTCTGTTACCATGAAGACTGAGCACGGGTGTAACAAAGAGACATCCAGACCTGATTGCCCAACATCTTGCTTTTTGCTCCCATTAAGTGCAGCCTGGTTCTTCCCGAAGATCTGGGTCAGTTACTGCTGCCAGGATGGTAACTCCTACTTCTCGCCTGCTGGTCCCTTGGCTCAAGGTACCTGGTGACAACTGTGAATTAGAGTTCAATGGGACTCTCTTCTTTTTTTTTTTTCTTTTGCTTTTTAGGGCTGCACCTGCAGCAGATGGAAGTTCCACCCTAGGGGTCGAATTGGAGCTACAGCTGCTGGCCTACACTGCTCACGGCAATGCCAGATCCTTTAACCCTCTGAGCAAGGCCAGAGATTGAACCCTTATCCTCACAGATACTAGTCCGGTTGGTAACCAGTTGGTTGTTTAGTGCCTCTTTCATGGTAAGTGCTCTCTGGTGGGCATCTGTACACTTCTTGCCCAAACACATAATCCAGCCACATAATTCTGTTCCTCCTAGTCTTTCATCTCCTCCCAGGCCCTTGATCAACTAGCCACGTCTTCCGCTAGTGCCATGAGTCCATGTATCTTCCAGCGTTGGCTACATTTCTTTTTCACAAAGCGAATGCTCAGGTGCACCACTGGGATGATTTATTCACTGGGAGAATTTCCCTTGCCACTGTCTTTCACGATCACCTCAGGGTGGGGCCGCAGTGCAGGTGCAGTTCATTTTCGGCTTGCACCCACATATCACTCTGATCTATAAGCAAAGCAAGTTTTCTCTTTTCCCTCCTTTATCAGCTGGTCATAAAGGGATTCTGCCTCCTATGCACCCATAGATCTGAGCTGAGGGAAAGTCTCAGTGCACAAATGGCACATGACCTTGACGTTGAGGCCATCTGCTTGTGTGGCTTACTGTGCCTCTGGCCCTGCTCATCCCAAATCTGGATGCACCACCTCTGTACTAGGGGTTATGGCTGGACCTACTCAACTTTATGTTTTGATAGGCCTGATAGGCAGAATCAATTTATGTAAGATATCTTTTTTTTTCTTTTTATGGCGGCACCCAAGGCATATGGAAGTTCCCAGGCTAGGGGTTGAATTGGAGCTGCAGCTGCCAGCCTATGCCACAGCCATAGCAACAGCAATAGTGGATCCGAGCCGCATCTGCAACTTACACTGCAGCTCATGGCAATACCAGATCCTTAACCCACTGAGCAGGGCCAGGGATCGAACCTGCATCCTCATGAATACTAGTTGGGTTCGTTATTGCTGAGCCATAACAGGAACTCCTTATATAAGACATCTTTTTTTTTTTAAATAATTTTATTTATTTTTGCTTTTCAGGGCTGCACCCACAGCATATGGAGGTTCCCAGGCTAGGGGTCCAATAGGAGCTGTAGCCTCTGGCCTATGCCAGAGCCACAGCAACGCAGGATCTGAGCTGTGTCTGTAAGCTACACCACAGCTCACAGCAACGCCAGATTCTTGACCCACTGAGCAAGATCAGGGATTGAACCCGCAACTTCATGGTTCCTAGTCGGATTCGTTTCCACTGCGCCACGGCAGGAACTCCATATAAGACATCTTAATTCATCATATAAGATGAATTTTGTTTCAACTTAAAAATATATGAAGGGAATAATGTTTTTTTAACACTGTTCTGGGGATATACAAGCAAAATAAAGTATGTTGATAATGGACTGGAAAAGAGGTTAGGCTAGAGAGTACTCCTAAGGTCTGAATGACAAAGTGGTAGAGAGAATGGTGCAGAAGAAAAGGATTTTTAAAATCCTAAGGAGGAGGAGTTCCCATTGTGGCTCAGTGGAAACGAACCGGACTGGTATCCATGAGGATGCAAGTTTGATCCCTGGCTTGCTCGGTGGGTTGAGGATCTGGCATTGCTGTGGCTGTGGTGTAGGCTGGCAGCTGCAGCTCCAACTCAACCCCTGGCCTGGGAACTTCCATATGCCGCAGTTTCCTAAAAATACGGAAAAAAAATTTAAAGAGGAATTGATAGGCACAGAAATGGAGACAGCAAGTGTGTTTATGCCATCCTTTCAAAAACAAAATCATAGCAGTAAAAGGAAGAAGGGGGAGGTATCTGGAAAGAGGAAGAGTTAAAGTCTTTTTTTCCAAAGCTTTTTGGAAGATGAACTTGATTATGTTTCTGTATGGAGGGCAAAGAGGCAAAAGAGATGGGGGAAAATGGCCAAATTAGAGGGGCTCCGCTAGAGTTCTTGAGAACTTGTTTTTGGTAAACAGAACAAAACAAAGTCAAAACAGAAAACAAAACAAAAAAGAAGCAGACGTTCTAAGCTCCTTTAAATCAAAGGAAGAGGTACTGTAGGAAAATTCAGCCTTTCCCTTCACACCCCCTTCTGGCCATCCTACTACCTTCGTTGAGAAACACTGGCTCAACCAAGCATCAAATACTATTTTCTGTTATATACCCATTTCTCCTTTCTTCAAAGGAAAATAAACATCAATAACAGTCCCCATAATGAAATCAGGCAGCCTGGATAAATCTAAATTTCAGCTCTCAGTAAAACAATTTCTTTTTTTGGAGAAACATCTTTTATTAAGAACATACAAGAGTTCCTGTTGTGGCTCAGTGGTTAACGAATCTGACTAGGAACCGTGAGGTTGCAGGTTCGATCCCTGGCCTTGCTCAATGGGTTAAGGATCTGGTGTTACCGCGAGCTGTGGTGTAGGTTGCAGACACGGCTGCGATCCCGCGTTGCTGTGGCTGTGGCTTAGGCCGGCGGCTACAGCTCCTGTTGGACCCCTAGCCTGGGAACCTCCATATGCCGCGAGTGCGGCCCTAGAAAAATGCAAAAACACCGAAAAAAAAAAAAACCAAAACTGCTCTACTTTAGATACTTTAAAGAGTAAAATTTCTCAGTGCGCTGACTTGGAGTGAGCAGTCTTTCACACAAAGACTTCGTTTTACAGTATTTTGTCAATAAGGTACTTGATATATAAGCTTTAAAAAATCAAGGAAACAGCCTCAGGTAAGGCCTCGCTATTAGACATCCGGCCATTTCGTTTTAGTGAGGTTGGGCACAGAATAGCAATTTAATGCCCTTCAAGATCTTTTAGCCAGGTTGTTCTTGGAGGGTGCAAAACAGGTTTTACGCCACCTTCGTTGGGTCAAAGAGAGAGGAACAACTACTACTTGACCAGGAGCATCTGCACCAAGTAACTCCATTCTGCTGTCCTTTTATCAAAGGGCTACGGCATTTCCAGACTGCGAAGGGCCACCTGCCCACGCAGCAATCTGGAAAGTGTCCTGGGTTCCCAGGATGTCACATCGGCCCACTTCCCCGTCGAGGGTTTGTAGAGTGAAGACTGAGTGCTCAGACTCCGACTCTCAGAGGCGGTCAAGTCCGGAAGAACCAGCGGGGGAGGCCGAGGAAAGGTCTCCATTCACCAAAGGCGTCTACACCGTCTCGCTCCTGGCGTCCTAACCTGGACACCCCGAGAGCCCCGCAGAGGCAATGCCGGGTCTCGATCCCACCCTGGACACAAATCAGTGAACGAGGCGACGGTCTTGGGCCTCCCAGAACAACGCAGCTAGCTAGCACCGCGCAAGGCAGTAAGAGTAACCTGGCCGCGCCCCCTCGGGGGGCGGGGTCGGGTGGCCGGAAGATGGCGGCGGCAGGGTCCCGACGGTCAATCTGGAAGGCGCCCTTGACCAACTCTCGGCACCGCGCCACCTACCTTGCTAGTAAGGGGGTCCAGGCGCGCCCCGCGAGGGGGCGGGAAGGGGAGGTGACGAGCACTTGGCTCCGCCAATCAACACCAGGAGTTCGGGCCGCGCCCAATCAGGGCCGGTCGGCGGAGTCCGGAGTAGGTTGCAGGCTGGCGGTGCATGTGGCTGACGCGGAGCGCGCGAGACCTCGCTGCCATCCTCGCTGTGTTTTCCGCGCGGCTTGCACCGCTGCCCCTGGGGCCGGCCTGAAGACGCCCAGGTGACAGGGGGCCCAGAGAGCTGAACTGCCGTCGCCCGCCAGAGAACCAGCCCGAACTCCGGAGCGCCTCTTGCAACGGTTGCGGGCCCGCCCCCGCGACCCGTGCTGTGACCTACTCTCTCCACTAAAAGGGACTTGTCCTCCGCGATTTCTGCAGAGAGAGATGAACGACCTGTTAGACCGTGAGAAGAGCTCGGGGCCGGCCAATTAGGGGAACTTGGCGGAAGGTCGCTCTGCGCCTTCCCAGGCTCGTTCTTTTCTCCCCGTGAGCGAGGCCCCGCCTGCCTCCGGGCGCGCGGCTAGCGCAGAGGCCACAGGGGCCTGCAGGGCGCGCGGGCGGCATGTTCCCGAGGAGGCCGCCGGCCGGCCTGGCCGCCTGGCTGGTGGGCGCGGCGGCGGCCGGGCGCGCGGGGACGTGGGGCGGGGGCCTGCTCTCCCTGCTGGCCAATCAGTGCAGCTTCGTGACGGGCCTGCGCGTGCGGCGGGCGCAGCAGATAGCGCAGCTCTACGGTCGCCTGTACTCGGAGAGCTCGCGCCGCGTCCTTCTCGGCCGCCTCTGGCGCCGGCTGCGGGGGCGCCCGGGCCATGCCTCTGCCTTGATGGCGGCGCTCGCCGGCGTGTTCGTGTGGGACGAGGAGAGAATCCAGGAGGAGGAGTTGCAGAGGTGGGCTCAGCGGCGAGGTCGTGCCTTTCCCTGGGGTGGGGCCGGTCGGGTTGGGAGGTGGGGACGTTAGACTGTGGGGCCTGCCTTGCTTGTTCTCCCGTGGACCCGGTGGTACTGGAAGTGACGGTGCAAGTATCTTGCTCCTGTTGTAGCCGACCACCTTTCTTTATTGCTATGTGCTTACTTGGTTTGTCGAGTTGGAAATCACGAAGTGTAAGGTGTAGTGGAGGAGGGGGACGTGGGAGAGCATGACATTAAAATAACATTGTGAAAAATTGGTGTCGAAGACATGTAGGCTACTGTTCACGTGATCTTTTAACACATCCGGAAAAGTGCGAATTCCAAGCAGGTTTTAAATTTGAGCCAAGGGTATAATGATGCAGTTTACAAATTTACTTCATTGTAAGTGGGATTTCTTGAGAAATGCCAGGAGAGTTCTTTTGTCATTGTGACTCATGTCAGAGTTATGCTGGAAGCGCTTTGGCCCTCCGGAAACATACCTGTAGCCCAGACATTTTAACCTAGGTCAGTTTCTTGCTACTTCGACCAGAACTCTGGGAGTAGTTTCATTAGGTTCTGAAGTCACGCTGTCATCATCAAAATCTCTGTAAAAAATGCAGAACCACTGATCGAATGTGTTAATCAGTCATTCTGAACTGAACCTTTATGTGTGTTGTCACATAATATCATATGGAGACCTGGCTTCGGATCTTGTCTGTCATTGTACTTTCTGACAGATATTCTTAAACTGTGCTTTTTCTGCGCGCGCGCGCACACACACACACGCGCCCTGCACCCTAAACTCTGAAACTGTGATTTCAAGACCTTTCCTTTGCAAATCCATTTATTCAAGCTTTTTCTTTTGTTAATTCCACATTTTTGGTTAGGTTAAAATGGAAATACTTCAGTAAAATTAACACCGTGACCTGTTTGGAGGTGTAGCTCTCAGATGCCAGGCAGCTGTTGCAGCACCATGAGTTGTGGGTAAATGCAAGTGTGTCTTAAGAACTAATGATACTTTTCCTAGCAGGAAATATGATTGTTTTGTAAATGCAATTTAAAATTGTAACCACAGGAGTTCCCGTTGTGACTCAGTGGTTAACGAATCCGACTTAAGAACCATGAGATTGCGGGTTCGATCCCTGGCCTTACTCAGTGGGTTAAGGATCCCGGGCTGCCGTGAGCTGTGGTGTAGGTTGCAGACGTGGCTCGGATCCCGCGTTGCTGTGACTGTGGCTTAGGCCAGCAGCTACAGCTCCTGTTAGACCCCTAGCCTGGGAACCTCCATATGCCGCAGGTGTGGCTCTAGATAAAAAGGCAAAAAGACAAAAATAAATAAGTAAAATAAAATAAAATTGTAACCACAAACAGCCAAACAAGCAAAGCATGATAGGTGGTTTGCCTTAGTCTCTGTGAGTGTTCGTTTGCTACTTGTTCATTTGGTCTAAAGGTGTTCTCAGGTGTGAGAAATAAAAGGATTTATGGGAAGGGAACTTTTAAATTGAGAAAATACCAATTATCTGTTTGAATTTTCATTCTGTTTTTGAGGATGAAATACTCATGCTCCACAATTGGAGTTTGAGGGAAAAATTCCCGGTTGGATCTGTTTGGGGAAGAGGAGAAAGACTAGGAAAGGGCTCCTAGGTGCAAAACAGGGCAGATATTTTGGGAGTGGGGGTTGAATAGCGTTGGGGTGGAGGTGGTAGATGCCGTTCCTCTTCTTCTTTCGTGTGGTTTTATGGAAGATGTGTCCTAGGGCTTCTGTTTAGTAGGTTTCCCATTTGTAGGAACTGGTTGGGGAAAACAAGATAGGAGATAGATGTGGTAAACATTTGAGTCAGTAGCCACTACCCACTGTGGCAGAAAGAAATCAGACAGTTGAAACGCTCTTGATTCTAATGCAAGAATCAGCCTCCTGGAGAGGTGTTGTTCCTTAACTCGCTTGGGAGTTTCAGAAGCTTAGACAAAGGCCAGTAAGAACACGTAAGGTGCCCTTTTCACCCCTCAGTGTTGAATAAGAGCCTCTCAGTGAAGGCTCTTATTTAATACTCTGTGTCCAGTTCATGCTTGAATTCAGTCATACACTTAAAATTTGATCAAGTTGTCCATTTTTTAATGTTATCTTGATAGGGAGGCAAATAATAGGCTGTTCAACTGTGTTTTGGTTGTACAGTGATTTCTTAAGCCTTTGTTTTCATAGCTTGTCGTGTGTGTGTGTGTGTGTGTGTGTGTGTGTGTGTGTGTATTTTTAGGACCGCGCCTGTGGCATACAGAAGTTCCCAGGCTAGGGGTTGAATCAGAGCTACAGCTGCCAGCCTATGCCGCAGAAACTTGGGATCTGAGCGTGTCTCAAGTTATGACAACACCGAATCGAGGCCAGGGATCCAAGTTGGATTCCTAACCCGCTGAGCCACAACGGAAACTCCAATGCTTATATATGTATGTGTGTGTGTGTATGTATGTATGTATGTGTGTATATATATATATATATATATATATATATATATATATTTATTTGGTCTTTTTGCCTTTTCCTAGGGTTGCACTCGTGGCTTATGGAGATTCCCAGGCTAGGGGTCCAATTGGAACTGCAGCCACCCGGTCTTCTCCACAGCAACACCAGATCCGAGCCGCGTCTGCAACCTACACCACAGCTCACGGCAACGCCAGATTGTTAGCCCACTGAGCAAGGCCAGGGATCGAACCCACAACCAACCTCACGGTTCCTAGTCAGATTCGTTAAGCACTGAGCCATGACAGGAACTCCCCACTGCTTACATTTTACTGAATAAAATATTCTGGGTACAGGTTACCTTTTTTTGGCTTGGTGTTTGCTTGCTTGATTGCTTGAATGATTGATTGATTGTCTTTTTAGGGCCACACTCGGTGACATACGGAAGTTCCCAGGCTATGGGTCGAATCATAGTTGTAACCATGGACCTACACCACAGCCACAGCAATGCCAGATCTGAGCTGTGTCTTCAACCTGCACCACAGCTCATGGCAACGCCAGATCCTTAACCCACTGAGCGAGTCCAGGGATCAAATCCGCATCCTCATCCTCATGGACACTAGTCAGATTCATTTCTGCTGAGCCACGACAGGAACTCCTATTTTTTTTAAACTCAGTGAATTTTATTACATTTATAGTTGTAATCACAACCCGATTTTATTACATGTCCATCCCAAACTGGTGTTTGCTTTAAAGGAGACACTGCTGAGGTCATAGCTCGCTTAGAAGGTCATAGCTTTTTGTTGGTCCAGTGAGGTGATTTTGGGTCACTTCCAGGGTGGAGCAGGTTGAGCGTGCTTCGGGACAAGTGCATTTCATGCCTTGATGGTGGAGGAAGCGCATGATTGCCCCGTGGCCCCTGAACCGTGCCTCACGCCTTTGGCTCTTCTGTGCAGTTTCTGTACCAGCTTGTCCTGGTACAAACATTCTGATACTGCTCACTTTGTCAGACAGTGATGAGGTGTGAGGGTCTCTCTTTGAATTTGTGCCTTAAAGTGGCTTGTGTTTTTTCTTATGTTAGTAGTCTCTTTTCAGAATAATAAAAAAAAACCTTGCTTTCTATTCTCTCTCTCTCTCTTCCCTCCCCCCCAGCTATTTTAGGGCTGCACCCATGGCATATGGAGGTTCCCAGGCTAGGGATCTAATCAGAGCTGTAGCCACAGGCCTACACCCCAGCCACAGCAACATGGGATCTAAGCCGCATCTGTGACCTACACCACAGCTCACGACAACGCCGGATCCTTAACCCACCGAGTGAGGCCAGGGATCGAACCTGCAACCCCATGGTTCCTAGTCCGATTTGTTTCTGCTGTGCCACGACGGGAACTCCCAAACTAAATAACTTTTTAATCACTATTTTTGGTCCTGGCTGGCATTCTGTGAGCTCAGGGAGAATCTTATGGAAAGTACAGCAGTAATTTTTGATTGCTCTGGAACATTAAAAAAAAAAAAAATTACAGGAACAAAAACAGGAAGGAAATTAAGAAATGTGAAAGGCCACGGGAAAAGGTCCCATTAATCTCCACTCTTTTTTTAAAAAAAGTTACAACTCATTGCTCTAGAAATTTTGAGTAAGTGTCAGTAGTTTCATTAAGAAAACTGGCCATTTTCCCATTTCAGTCTTTTAGAGCTTTCAGAATACCTAGTGTGCTATTAATTTACATAGATGATCAACGTAAGGTCCTTTTGACTTACAGGAACCTTTTATTTATTTTTTTTTTTGCCACTGTCAACTTGAGGGCATTTTATTGTTACACCTTCTTAGAACTGCATAAAAGCTGATTTAATTTTTTTTTTTTTTTTTTGCTTAGGGTCGCACCCACAGCATATGGAGGTTCCCAGGCTAGGGGTCGAATCAGAGCTACAGCTGCCAGCCTGTACCACAGCCACAGCAACTCAGGATCCAAACTGTGTGTGTGACCTACACCATGGCTCATGGCAACACCGGATCCCCAACCCACTGAGCAAGGCCAGGGATTGAACTTGCATCCTCATGGGTACTAGTCGGTTTCATTTCTGCTGTGCCACAACAGTAACACCCTGACTTAATTTTTTTGAGGTTGTTTTCGTTATTTTGCAATTAACCAGTTGACCCAGAATTGCAAGGAGCTAGTTGATGTCTTTTATTTCTAGGTGTGTCCTGTAACACTTGTACTTGAAGGTCTCTAACTTTGACATAATTGGGAATTTGAGGAGGGGATCATTGAAGCCAGGCAGTGAAATTACTAATTACAGGGGGGGCTTCATTTGAGTGATTTTGGAACCTTATCTCAACCTCTACACTTTGCTCAGGACCCATAGATTGCGCCGTATATGATTATACATATTTTTCCTGTTTTCATGGTTTTATGCCTTCAGTTTTCATAGACCTCAGTCTAGCATTTCTCAAATGTTGAAATGACTAGTTTTGGAGACAGGTAAGCGTTGATTGTCTTTCCTTGATCCTCTTACTAATCTGATGGTTCTGTTACTATTTTGGGAACAATCTCTTTTGTCCTTTCCTCCTTCTTATTGCTTGTTTAAGTCTTTTAGATAGCAAGGTTTAGATACCCATCCCATCCAAATAGGATTTGGTCCAGCAGTCTAAGGAGATAGACAGTGAGAAGGCTGTGGTATGCTAATGATGTCTGTCTGTCAACATTTAGAATTTGAGACCCTTTTGAGATCCTTGAACCTTGAACATAAGAATCATTGACATTTTCATGGTACGGTCTGACTCCAGCATTCATAATGTGCTATTCAAAGAATGAATGTCACGCCTTGGCAAGACAGTCTTTTTTGGTAATCAAGCCTACCTAGTGATTTTAAATCATGTAGGAGAGGCTGATTAAGCAGTGGATCAGAAGCTCTGCACCACCTTTAGTCTTAGGAGGCCATTAAAAATGCTTCCTAGAGTTGTATAGTTTAATTTTCTTAATGATTATGCGCCCCTAGTATATTTTTACTAGGCTGTGCCTGTCCCCTCTTTATTATGTGATAAGGACATTCAAGAGTCCTGCTTAGTTTTTAGTGAAGGCTGCCTTCCTAATGCTGGTTCCTTGTGATGCCTGAGGTGTTCTTGGAGCAGGTCTAGCCGGGCTTTACTTTTGCTCTCTCCTCTGCAAGCTCTTATTGCCTACTCTGAAGTTCCTTCCCTATTTCTGTATGGTTTTCTCAGCAGTCAATCCTGTTTTGCAACTTTTAATTCAGTTGGGACTTTTTAAAAAATGGTTCAACACTTTTCATCAGAGCATCAGTATAAATTGTACTGGCTAGGATTCTCGGTTGCATGCAAAGACACGGATATTGATTACCTTAAGCCAAAAAGGAAATAATTGGAAAGGTGTTAGATTACTCAGAGCATTGACAAGAAGGCCAGCGGAGTACAGGTTGGCCAAGAGAACAGCTAAGACTTGGTAGAGGTTTTATTTCCCCTAGATCGGGTTCACTGCGGGATTCTCAGCTCCCTCAAGATCACTGAGAAAGTCTAAAAGGTCCTGTGCCTTGTGTTCTTTCCTCAAGAGTCATACCTCTCCCAGAGCCTCTGATTAACTCACTTAATAGGATCTGCTAGGGGTTGAGAGGGAGGCTGTAGCCCAGCTACTTGGGGATTCCCCTCAAATAGGAAAAGATTCCAGGCAGTCAGAACGACAAATGTCCCCGAGTATACATACTTTCATCTAAGTCCAAAGTTTAAAGTTAGAGAATTGGAATTTTAGAGCTAATAGAAACCTTCAAGAAATAGGTCCTCAACTTTACAAGTGGAACAAAGGAGGCTTTGCAGGTAAAATGACTTGAATTTGAATAAAATCACACCACTAGTTGACAGAGCCAGGACTAGACCAAAGCTCTCACCACGGTTTTTCCTCTTTGTGGTGGCTTCTGTGGCGTATAGAACTTCCTGGGCTAGGGGTCAAATCCTGCGTCACACCCATGCAGCACTGCATCCAGGCTGCTGCTTTCAGCAACGCAGGATCCTTAACTCACTCAGGGCCAGGCCAGAGATCGAGCTTGCATCCTCACCAAGACACTGGATCCTTAACCCACTGAGCCACAATGGGAACTCCTTTTTTTTTTCCTTTTTTTGCTGCCCCACGGCATATGGAGCTCCTGGGCTGGGGGCCAGATCTTTAACCCACTGTGCCAGGCTAGGGGTTGAGCCTCTGTCCCAGCACACCAGAGACACAGCCGATCCTGTCGTACCACAGCAGGAACACCCACTCTCACCATCTCTTTGGATTGCTTTAGACTTTTAATCTTGGGTTACCAGTGTAACTTGGAATTTTTGGCTTTTAAAGTGATATATTAATGTAATCTTTTAATGAGAATTTGAATTATTGAGGCCTGCTTTGCTATTAATTTACTCAGTTTATTCCATGAACATTTGTTGAGCATGTGATGTTTACTAAGTACTGGCTAGAACCTGGACATAAAAATACTGTGAGAAAAAGAATGTATGTATATGTAGAACATAGCTGGGTCACTTTACTGTGCAGCAGAAATTGATAAAACAACTATTGAGATTGTAAATCACCTATAATAAAATTTTTTTTTTAAATATGAAAAAGACTGATTCTGGGCCTTTAGGGAATTCATAGTTTAGTAAGGGGGACAGATATAAAGATAGATTAATGGTAACATAATGTGATATGTTTCTGTAGAGGAATAACAATAAATACGTGATTAACTCTGCCAAAGAGTTAACTTTGAACCTTGCTGGGGTTTTTGAAGGTTGAAGAGGAGTGGAAAGGGCATTTCAGACAGAACGTATCAGTTGGTGTTGTCTTCAGTCTTGAGTTGCAGAAGCCTTGTGTATGACATAGGTGGTCAGCAATCTTGCTTTGCTGTCTGCTATTTGAAAGTTAAGGGGGGAAGTTCTGGTTGTGGCTCGGTGGGTTAAGAACCTGACTAGTATCCATGAGGATGCAGGTTCAATCCCTGGCCTTACTCAGTGGGTTAAGCGTTGCCACGAGCTTCAGCGTAGGTTGCACATGAGGCCTGGATCCAACGTTGCACTGGCTGTGGTGTAGGCCGGCAGCTGCAGCTCCAATTCAACCCCTAGCCTGGGAACCTCCATATACCGCAGGTGTGGCCCTAAAAAGGAAAAGAGAAAAGAAAAGAGTTATGGGGAAAACACAGACCATGTTGTAAAAAAATTATAAAATGTTTTAACTTTTTTTTTTTTGTCTTTTTAGGGCTGTACCTGTGGCATATAGAAGTTCCCAGGCTAGGGATCGAATTGGAGCTGTAGCTCCCAGCCTGCACCACAGCCACAGCAACGCCAGATCTGAGCTGTGTCTGTGACCTACCCTACAGCTTATGGCACCACCGGATCCTTAACCCACTGAGCGAGACCAGGGATTGAACCGGCATCCTCATGGATACTAGTTGGGTTTTTAACCCACCAAGCCACAACCAGAATTCCTATAAAATGTTTTAGATATATAAAAAGGTTTAAAGGATATCATGAATATTACAAATGGTTATATTTAAGAAATAAAATATTGTAAATACAATAAAAGCCTCTGGACCCTTTTCAAACTGAAATATTGTCTGTTTACCCAGATTATATACAATGAACATTGTATTTCATTCCCTTTTGTGTCTTTTTATATATGTATACATCCCTAAATGATATTTAATGACATAGTTTGACATATGGTATTGTTTTGAATGTTTTAAAGCTTTATGCAGTCATGAACAAAATGCTTAAACTGAATTCAGCAATATATAAAAAGGATTATATATGGCAGGTCCTTGATTACTGTTTTATATATAGTAGTGTGTTACTTTTTTTCAGATTCTTTTATTTTTTTTGCTTTTTAAGGTTTCACCTGTGGCATATGGAAGTCCCCAGGATAGGGTCTGAATCACAGCTTCATCTGCCCCCCTACACCACAGCCATAGTATCTGTGACCTATACCACATCTCACAGCAGCTGTGGATCCCTGACATACTGAGTGAGGCCAGGGATCGAACCTGCATCCTTACAGATACTACTTGGATTTGTTTCTGCTCTGTTACAGTGGGAACTCTCAGATTCTTTTCTCTGTCTCTCTCCTTTTTTTTTTTCGTCTTTTTAGGACCACACCCGTGGCACATGGAGGTTCTCAGGCTAGGGATGGAATTAGACCTGTAGCCACTGGCCTCCGCCACAGCCACAGCAATGCTGGATCTGAGCCGCGTCTGCAACCTACACCACAGCTCACGGCAACGCCGGATCCTTAATCCACTGGGAGAGGCCAGAGATCGAACCTGTGTCCTCATAGATACTAGTCAGATTCGTTTCCTCTGAGCCACGACAAGAGCTCCTAAATTGTATTTTTGACAAGGAACTTGGGAGTTCCTGTTGAGGCTCTTCAGAAACGAATCCAACTAGCAACCATGAGGTTGTGGGTTCAACCCCTGGCCTGGCTCACTGGATTAAGAATCTGGTGTTGCTGTGAGCTGTGGTATAGGTTGCAGGCATGACTCAGATCCTGCGTTGCTGTGGTTGTGGTGTAGACCAGCAGCTACAGCTCCGATTTGACCCCTAGATTGAGAACCTCCTATATGCTGCCAGTGTGGCCCTGAAAAGACCCCCCCCAAAAAAAGGAAGAGACTTTGTATTCAGAATATAGAAAGAACTTTGAAAATTTGATAATAAAAAGACAACCCAGGAGTTCTCTAGGGGCTTAGGAGGTTAAAGATCTGGCATTGTCACTGCTGTGGCACAGGTTTGATCCCTGGCCCTGGAGCTAACGTGTGCTGCAGGTAGCCCCCCCCCCAAAGAAAAAGACAATGCAATTTTAAAATAGACAAAGATTTTGATAGGTCTTTCTCCAAAGAAGATATCCAAATGGCTGATAAGTACATGAAGATATACTCAATATCATTCCATTACAAACAGAAAACCACAGTTAGATACCACTGCATACCCACTTAGGGTTGCTAGAATCAAAAAGATGGACAATAGCAAGTGTTGGCAAAGATGTGATTTGGAACGTTCATACATAGTTGGTGTGAATATAAAATGGAACAGCTGCTTTGGAAAGTAATTTGGCACTTCCTCAAAAAGTTAAACAGAGTTACCGTAACCCAGCAAATCCATCCCTAGGAATCTCCCCAAGAAAACTGAATGCTTACGTCTATATAAAACCTGCAGGCAACTCTTCATAGCAGTGTTGTTCATAGTAGCCAAGAAATGGAAATCACCTAAATGCCCACCACCTGACGACTGGATAAGCAAAATGTGATGCATCCATACAATGGGATATTATTCATCCATAAAAGGAATAAAGTACGGCCTGAGAGCACCTCTAAATATGCTAAGTGGAAAAAACCAGACCCAAGAGAAAGTATGTTGTTAAGATGCCATTTATGTGAAACGTCCAAAGGAGGCACGCTCACAGATGCGTGGTTGCCAGGGGCTATGGAGAGTAGCTGATGAGTGTAGGTTTCCTTGGCGGGGTGATGACAGTGTTCATAATGGAATTAGTGGTAATGGTCTTAAGACCTTAGGACTATACTGAAAAGTACTCATTTGTGTACAGTGAAAGGACTATTCTTGTGATATGTGAATTAACTCTTTACAAGAGAAGGAAAATATATAAATACTCTTTTAATGTGGTAGGAAGACAACCCAATAAAAAAATGGACAGGGAGTTCCCGCTGTGGCACCGTGGAAATGGATCCGACTCATATAAGGATGGGGGTTCCGTCCCTGGCCTCGCTCAGTGGGTCAGGGATCTGGCGTTGCCGTATGCTGTGGTGTAGGCTGAAGACGTTCGGATCCCACGTTGCTGTGGCTGTGGCTGTGATTCAACCCTCTAGCCGCGTATACTTCATGTGCAGCCCTAAAAAGCAAAAAAAAAAAAAAATGTCAAAAGATATCATTGTCCATAAACTATAATAGTTAATATTTGGGGGTGAATTATATGCCAGGTACTAAGCACTTTACATGTAAATTTATTTAATTGTTTATAATTACTTTTGAAATAGGTCCTGATGTTGTCCCCATTTTACAGATTAGGAAACAGGAGTTGGTTATGTAATTTAGCATACTACTTGATGCATGTTGGACCCGGATTCAGACTCAGAACTCATTTTTTACTCACTACGCTTTGTACTGTTTTAAACCCTCACTGTCGTGTACAAGTCTTTGTGTGGACCTTTCGTTTCGCAGGCCTGACTCCACCCACTGCAGCATGTTTTCCTTCCTTCCAGATCTATCGATGAGATGAAACGGTTGGAGGAAATGTCAGTGTTTCAGAGCTCTGGAGTTGAACGCCACCCTCCAGAACCAAAATCCCAAACAGAAGGAGACGAAGATCCAGGAGGCAAAGAGCAACCTTGGGAGATGGTGATGGATAAGAAACACTTCAAGCTGTGGCGGCGCCCCATTACGGGCACCCACCTTTACCAGTACAGAGGTGAGCCCGGCTTGGCCGCCTGCCGGTGTGCTCCGTGCCTGCCAGGGGCACAGCGCTCTGTCCCCATCCTCTGTAAACTCTTCTCTTCTGGTCGTTTCTCCAGAAAGCTGTCCTGGTTTACCGCTTGTCGTTTTTCCGCTCCAGGATGACAAACATCTTCGCTGTGCTTTGCTATTGGTCGTCTTTGTCCTACTTTGCTGCCCCAGTTTGACTTGTAGTTGCTGAATCCGACTTTAAGATCTATCAGAACGCTATAATTGAAATGCAGTTAAGTGACAGGAATAAAGTGAGCGATGGTAGTGTGGCGAATCTCTTACTCTTCCCTGTCATTCTAGTGTTTGGAACCTACACAGATGTGACCCCCCGGCAGTTCTTCAATGTTCAGGTGAGTCCATTTTTCTTCCCAGATTTGGAATCACTAAGCCTGCAAGCCCACCTGCCATTGTCCACACAACTGATTTCTCTGACTCAGAAGACATTGACTTCAGTCCCTCCATCCCTCATTCCCTGTATCCCTCATTTCATGGCACAGAGCCTCTGGGTAAACATTGGACTTTTTTTTTTTTTTAATAATTTTTATTTTTTCCTTTATAGCTGATTTACAGTGTTCTGTCAGTTTTCTGCTGCACAGAGAGAGAGGTGATCCAGTCACACATGCATGTACACATTCTTTTTTCTCATATTATCATGCTCCATTGCCAAGTGACCAGACACAGTTCCCAGTGCTATACAGCAGGATCCCATTGCTTATCCATTCCAGAGGCTATAGTTTGCATTTATTAACCCCAAATTCCCATACCATCCCACTCCCTCCCTCTCCCTCTTGGCAAGTGCAGGTCTGTTCTCCATGTCCATGAGTTTCTTTTCTGTAGAAAGGTTCATTTGTGCCCTATATTAGATTCCAGATATAAGTGATATCATATGGTGTTTGTCTTTCTCTTTCTGACTTACTTCACTTAGTATGAGAGTCTCTAGTTCCATCCATGTTGCTGCAAATGGCATTATTTTGTTCTTTTTTATAGCTGCATAGTATTCCATTGTGTATATATACCACATCTTTTTTATTTTTTATTTTTTTTGCCTTTATCTAGAGCCGCACCTGCGGCATATGGAGGTTCCCAGGCTAGGGGTCTAGCAGGAGCTGTAGCTGCCAGCCTTCGCCACAGCCACAGCAACGCGGGATCCGAGCCACGTCTGCAACCTACACCACAGCTCACAGCAACGTGAGATCCTTAACCCACTGAGCAAGGCCAGGGATCGAACCTGCAACCTCACGGTTCTTAGTCGGATTCATTAACCACTGAGCCATGAAGGGAACTCCTATACCACATCTTCTTAATCCAATCATCTGTTGATGGACATTTAGGCTGTTTCCATGTCTTGGCTATTTTGAATAGTGCTGCAGTGAGCACGTGGGTACATGTGTCTTTTTCAAGGAAAGTTTTGTCTGGGTATATGCCCAAGAGTGGGATTGCTGGGTCATATGGTAGTTCTGTAAACATTGGGCTTACAGTTTGCCCAGTGGGGATGAGCTAGCTAGTTCTCCCCCTACAGCCTACAGGGCTAGTGGGAAAATCCAGTAGAGAGTGGATTTGAGTGCTTTCATGTATTTTATATGGCTTTATAGTTTGCTTTTCTTAAACATCTTGAGGCTAAGTTACACACCCTTTATTCCAAAATCCTTCAGTGTGTGTTTCCTAAAACTAGATACATTCTCCTCACTAGCCACGGTACCATTATCAAAGTCAGTAAATTTAACACTGATGCAATACTTAGAGAATCTTTGTATTCCAGTTTTATCTATTGGCCCAATAATGTCCATTATGACATTTCCCCCCTCAGTACAGAGGCAGTCAGGATTTAGATATCTGGACCTTGTCCACGATGTCAACACCCACTACTGATATGCAAGTGAACACTTTCCCCTAAGGATTGAATTTTGTCAGTCTGTGTTGAATCTTTACTGGGTCAGATGTGTATGGTATGTGTCTTCTTTTGAAATTCCTTAGTAGGGATACTAACTAAAATTTTAAAAAGTGAAAAATTAAAAATAAGCTGCTTGCGTTTGTGTGAGGTGTCTTCGTACTTTTGGACTTTTTGTCTGTTTAGAACTTTGTAGAAATCTTTGAGCCTTACGTATTTACATCGTTGTCTACTATGTTTTCCCCCACTGTCTACTACAGTGTTTTTTTTCTTACACTTTTCTTTGGGTTGTCTTTTTCTTGTTAAGATTCACTTTCATGGTCATGGTATTAGCCTGCAAAAAGGGCTTTTAAGAGACTCATCTGTAGTAAACACTGCCTTTTAGGTCAGATCTCTGTTTCAGAAGGTCCTTGGGTCAGACGCCCAAGCATCTGGAGAAGTCTTCTGCAGCTTTGTTTTGCATCTCTTGGGTCTTTATGGTCTTTTATCTCTCCACAGCTGGATACAGAGTATAGAAAAAAGTGGGACGCCCTGGTGATCAAGCTGGAAGTGATAGAGAGGGATGTGGTTAGTGGTTCTGAGGTCCTTCACTGGGTGACCCATTTTCCTGTGAGTATTTTCACTTCTGGTTTTGCTTTCTCACATCCCTGTGTGGCAGAGCACTAATCCTGCCCCTCCTTTTCTTTAGTATCCAATGTACTCGCGGGATTATGTGTATGTTCGGCGCTACAGTGTGGATCAAGAAAACAACGTGATGGTGTTGGTGTCACGGTATGTATGGTGACCTGTGGCTCCCGCCAAGTTCCTTTACCTACACCCTTTGTCCGTATGTGTCTGGTAGGAGTTTGCCTGCCTAATGAGGGAAGCTGGGCCCTGTGCACCCCAGCTGGAACACGAGTGGGCTGTGACAGTGACTGCCTAAAAGGCTTTGAAAGGTTACAAGGTTTTCATTAAAAGAATCCTTTAGCTACTTAATGTTAACATTTAAAAAAAGAAATGCTGGGAGTTCCCTTCATGGCTCAGTGGTTAACGAATCCGACTAAGAACCGTGAGGTTGCAGGTTCGATCCCTGGCCTTGCTCAGTGGGTTAAGGATCTGGTGTTGCTGTGAGCTGTGGTGTAGGTTGCAGATGTGGCTCGGATCCCGCGTTGCTGTGACTGTGGTGAAGGCTGGCAGCTACAGCTCCTGCTAGACCCCTAGCCTGGGAACCTCCATATGCCGCAGGTGCGGCTCTAGATAAAGGCAAAAAAGACAAAAAAAACAGAAACAAAACAAAAAAAAAAGAAATGCTGGAGTTCTTGTTGTGGCTCCCTGGGTTACAAACCTGATTAGTATCCATAGGGATGCAGGTTCGATCCCTGGCCTCGCCCAGTGGGTTGAGGATCTGTCGTTGCTGTGAGCTGCAGTGGAGGTTGCAGATTTGGCTCAGATCCTGCATTGCTGTGGCTGTGGTGTAGGCTGGCAGCTGCAGCTCTGATTCAGCTCCTAGCCTGGGAACTTCCATATGCCACAGGTGTGGCCCTAGAAAGAGAGAAAAAGGGGGGGAAAAATGCCCTCTTCAACGCAAAGTCTCATGGGAGTCAGGAATCACCAAGTTAACTCACTTTGTTTTTAGAACCTAGTTTATATTCATTCTTTCTGTTGACTTTACTGTTTTATTTTTAAAATTAGAAGCAGCCTTTTAGATTTTCATCCTAACTCTAGCCCCCACGCTCTTCTGCATGGAGACCGTCCTAAGTGTTTGCCTCACTTCTCTCCTTCCAGGGCCGTGGAGCACCCTAGTGTACCAGAGTCCCCAGAATTTGTAAGGGTCAGGTCATATGAGTCCCAAATGGTTATCCGTCCCCACAAGTCATTTGACGAGGTGAGTTCTACATCATCCAAGAGGTGACTTTTGTCAGGGAATGCCTTTTATCTGAACTGGGCAGGGCATGGGTTGCAGTGGTTCTCAAGCCTGGCATACGTCAGAATCCCCTGGAGCTCGTTAAAACAGATCTGGGCTGTGGCCTGAGAATTTGCAATTTTTTAAAGAAGTTCCCAGGAGTTCCCACTGTGGTGCAGCAGAAACAAATCCGACTAGGAACCATGAGGTTGTGGGATCAATCCCCGGCTTCACTCAGTGGGTTAAGGTTCCAGCATTGCCGTGAGCTGTGGTACAGGTCGCTGATGCAGCTTGGATCCCGCGTTGCTGTGGCTGTGGTGTAGGCCGGCTACTGTAGCTCTGATTAGACCCCTAGCCTGGGAACCTCCACGTGCTGTGGGTGCGGCCATAAAGAGACAAAAGAAAAAAAAAACGGGGTGGGGGGGAGTTCCCAAGTGAGGCTGACGCTGCTGGTCTGAGAACCACACCTTCCAGGAAGACACAAAGTGGCGCTGACCCACTGGCTCCTGTTACGGGAACATTGTGGCCCCTGACTCGTCAGCTGGCCGTTAGCCCTGTTCTTGAGGAACCAAAATGAGCACCTTTTCCATCGAGGTTTCACCACGGTGGGCAGAACACTTAATACATTTCTGGATTCCTGTTTCCTTGTCTGTAAAATGAGGGTTAGAGTACTGCTCTCTGCCTTCTTTGAAATTTTATGACCTTGCTTTGAAAAGACTTTTTTTTAACGTAGTGTGGTGTTTTATTTTTGATTTATTTAGGAGGATCTCTGATGAATGTACCTATTGATTATAGTGGTTGCTGTCTTTAGTTTTCTTTCACTTTATTTAAAAAAACTTTTTTGGTAGCCCAACTAATCCTCAGGCAGAGCCTCCTTGCCTGCCCACTTGCATCTCTCATAAGTGTCCTATCTTAATAAATCTACTTCTTGCCTATCAATGAAAATTTTTTAAGTTATAGTTGATTTACAGTGTTCTGGCAATTTCTGCTGTACAGCAAAGTGAGCTAGTTATATATATACATTATTTTTCTCATATTATCTTCCATCGCGTTCTACCACAAATGATTGGGTATAGTTAACCTGTGCTATATGCAGCAGGACCTCATTGCTTATCCGTTCTAAATGTAATAATAGTTTGTACCTACCAACCCCAAACTCCCAGGCCATCCCATTCCCCCTCCCCCTGACAGCCACAAGTCTGTTCTCTACGTCTGTGAGTCTGTTTCCATTCTGTAGATAGTTTCACCTGTGCTGTATTTTAGAGTCCACAGATAAGTGGTGTCATGGTATTTGTCTTTCTCTTTCTGATTTACTTAGTATGAGAATCTTTAGTTCCATCTATTTTGTTGTTGTTGTGTTCTTTTTATGGCTGAGTAGTATTCTGTTGTATATATGTACCAAATCTTAATCCATTCATCTATCAATGGACATTTAGGTTGTTTCCATGTCTTGGCTATTGTGAATAGTGCTGCAATGAACATAGGGGTGCATGAACATAGGGGTGCATGTTATCTTTTTGAATGAAAATTTTTCCCAGATACATGCCTAGGAGTGGGATATCTGGGTCATATGGTGGTTCTCTATGTTTATGGTAGTTTTAGATATTTAGTTTTCTGAGGAACCTCCATACTCTTTTCCATAGTGGTTGTACCAATTTACGTTCCCACCAACAATGTAGCAGGGTTCTCCTGTTTCACTTTATTATGGCTTTGTTTCTCCCCATCACTTTTGTTCATTTTTAGAACTATATGACTGTGTTCTCTTAGCATGGTTTTATTGTTATCAGCAAGCTGTTTTATTTATACCACCTAAAGTAGAACTTTACGACATAAACAGTGCTTTCCCTCCATCAGTGTGGTGTTTCTTGTTTCCCTAGAAGATCTGTGTATTTACTTATGTACCATTTTTAGAGCAATATTTCTCAAACCGTGGATTGCTACCCATTAGTGGACGACAGCATTAAAGTAGTACTTAAATAGAAAAAGAATACACGGAATAGAAACCGAATGTAAGCATATTTCATGAATTGATTTGGTTATGTATGTGTGAGTGTGTGTGTATAAGAGGGATTGAAAGAGAGAAAGAGGAGTTCCCTTCTGCCTCAGCAGGTTAAGGATCCAGCGTTGTCACTGCAGTGGCTCAGGTTCAGCCCCTGGGCTGGGAACTTTTACATGCTGTGGTGCAGCCAGAAAGAAAGAGAACTGGACTGCAGTGTAAAAAGGATTATTTACAGTGCGTTGTAAATACAGTTAAAAATGTTTGGAAGTCCTTGCTTTAGAAGCTAGACAAGAAGGCTGCTGTTGGATGGGGTTCCCTGATGACTCAGCAGGTTAAGGATCTGGCATCGTCACTGCAGTGGCTTGGGTCGATGCTATGGCGTGGGTTCGATCCCTGGCCCAGGAACTTCTACATCATGGGTATGGCCACAAAAAATAATAAGTGGTGTCTCATTGTCCTTTTCTTTGTGAATTTGGAAGTGATGATTGTTGCTCAGATCCACGATTTCATTAGAGGTTACAAAATGCTAATGGTGTGATTCCTTCATTCTTTTTCTTCATTTATTCCCATTTATGAGGTGAAATACTTTAGGGAAAATTTCCTCATTTGGTTTCCTATAGCTCACGGAGGAAAGAGCAGAATAAGAAATATTTGATTTGTTTCTTTCATTTACTGTTTTTAAGACAAAAATAAACCAATGGGATGTACAAGCTTTTGCACAACAAAGGAAACCCTAAAAAAAAAAAAAAAGACAACCTATGGAATGGGAGAAAATAGTTGCAAACAATGCAACTGACAAGGGCTTAATCTCCAAAACAACTCATGCAACTCAACAGCAAAAAACCAAACAACCCAATTAAAAAATAGGTAGAAGACCTGAGTAGACATTACTCCAAAGTAGACAAATGGACGGCCAACAGGCACATGAAAAAATGCTCAACATTGCCAATTATTAGAGAAATGCAAATCAAAACTAGTATGAGATACCAACTCATACCAGCCAGAATGGCAATCAGCAAAAAGCCTACAAACTATAAATGCTGGAGGGGGTGTGGAGAAAAGGGAACTCTCCTTCACTGTTGGTGGGAATGTAAGTTGATGCAACCATTATGGAAAACAGTATGGAGGTTCCTCAAAAAACTAAAGATAGAATTACCATGTGATCCAGCAATCCCATTCCTAGGCATATATCTGGACAAAACGTTCATTTGAGAAGATACGTGTACCCCTATGTTCACTGCAGCACTATTCACAATA
This sequence comes from Catagonus wagneri, assembly GCA_004024745.2. Lineage (NCBI taxonomy): Eukaryota > Metazoa > Chordata > Mammalia > Artiodactyla > Tayassuidae > Catagonus > Catagonus wagneri. The sequence continues at coordinate 9,668,268 of PVHT020003144.1, read as the reverse complement.
GCCAAGACATGGAAACAACCTAAATGTCCATCAGCAGATGAATGGATTAAGAAGATGTGTATATATACACAATGGAATACTACTCAACCATAAAAAAGAACAAAATAATGCCATTTGCAGCAACATGGATACCACTAGAGATTCTCATACTAGAAAGTCAGGAAAAAAAAGAAACACCGTATGATATCACTTATATGTAGAATCTAATATATGGCACAAATGAACCTATCTTCAGAAAAGAAACTCATGGACTTGGAGAACAGACTTGTAGTTGCCAAAGGGGAAGGGGAGGGAGTGGGATGGACTGGGAATCTGGGGTTAGTAGATGCAAACTATTGCATTTGGAGTGGATAAGCAGTGAAATCCTGCTGTATAGCAAAGGGAACTATATCCAGTCACTTGGGATGGAACATGATGGAGGACAATGAGAAAAAGAACGTATATATATGACTGAGTCACTTTGCTGTACAGCAGAAATTAACAGGACATTGCACATCAACTATAATAAAAATTTTTTTAAAAAAACCTACTGGTGTGCACTTTAGGAAGTACTTTTAAAGTAAAGATTACCCCCAATACTTATTTATTGGGCATGGCTATATCCAAATAGGTATGTTTTGCCTATGTTCTCTTCTAGGAGTCTTATGGTGTCATGTCTTATGTTCAAGTCTTTAAGCCATTTTGAGTTTATTTTTGTGTATGATGTGGGGGTAATAGTGAGTTTTAAGTCACTTGAAATGAGTCCTCTCTGAGGTTTTTCCTACCAACTCAGTTCATAGGTTTCTTGCCTTTCACTTTATTTTTGATTTTTAGATACTGCTTTTTAATGTAATTTTGTTTTATTAAATAATAAAAAATTGGGAATTTCCCATTGTGGCTTAGCAGCCATGAGCCCAACTTATATCCATGAGGGTGCAGGTTCGATCCCTGGCCTCACTCAGTGGGTTAAGGATCTGGTGTTGCTGTGAGCTATGGTGTAGGTCACAGACCTGGCATTGCTGTGGCTGTGGTGTAGGCCCACAGCTGTGTTCTGATTCAACCCCCTTGCCTGGGAACCTCCATATGCCACAAATGTGACCCTAAAAAGCCAAAAAAAGAAAATAGTGTTTCCAAAGTCAAATTTGTAAAATAAGAAATAGAGTGATTTAGTTTATATCCCTGTTCCTTCTACCTGTTTCTTCCTGTAGGCAACCATTATTTTCAGGTTTGGCTTCCTTTTTTCAGTATGAACAGTAGTGGGTGAGAACCCAGGCCCTTTTGACTTCCCAGTCCATGTGTTTTATAGGAAGAATGAAGTCTTTGACACGTACCAGCTCGTTTGGGCTTACAGGCAGCCTTTCTGGTGGGTGCCGTCACGTTCCCATCGCGCAAGCTGTACCTCGCCTTCCCCTTGGCTTCTGTGGTACTCAGTCTGTCCCTCTATTACGCACCTATCATCCCGTTACTTGCAGCTCCTGAGGGCAAGGACTAGCATGTTTTTGTTTCCCGTCTGGTGCATAGCACTGTACCAGACACATAGCAGACACTGAGATGTATGTTGAGTAAAAGACTAAATGTTTCCACCTGGGAATAAAGGTGGACCTTGGTGTAAAGGCGTGGGAGTTTAGCGTGCCAGTGCTGCCACCTGCAGTTATGGCCAGTCTGCTGTAAAAAGTGCAGACCGAGCGCAGTTGGCTCAGACTGCTCCTGGGGTCAGGGCACCGGTAAATCTCTAATTCCTGCCCTTCACTGAGCCAGAGAGAGTGGGCGCTTGCACCCCGTGGTCAGAAGTCTGAGTTCATCTTGGCTGCCGTGGAGTACGTGGGTGCCCATGGACAGTAGTCCCTCAACCTCCTCGTGCCCCGTTTCCTCGTCTGTAAGATGGGGCTAACAGTACGTGCGTCACAGGATTGTCGCGAGGAGTGGCACAGTTCCCAGCACATGGTTAAGCGCCATGTAAGCGTTTGCTGTGAGCAGTAATAGTAGTAGAGTTAACATCATTTTGGTAAAGATGAAGCTGTTAAACCTTGGGGTCCTCAGGACCACCCCTGCGTTCGGAGATTCACTAGAAGGACCCCTAGGACTTGGCTTAGTGTTGTCCTCGCGGGAACAGTGACCGCGGTGATGTGAGGCTGCCCAGCTGTTCCGAAGGGCAAGACACGGGTGGGTCTGGAGGCTTCCTCACGCCATCCTGCCCGCGGGGGCTCACGGAGCACAGACCCCTCTGCTTAGCACGTCCCGGGAGGAAAGCGGGTGCTCAGCATGAAGCGCGTTGTTTGCACAGACACAGGGAGCCGCCCCTAGCACTTAACCCTTGACCACGGACAGTGGGAGCCAAGTCCCCGGCCCCCAGCCGGGGCCATCCTCTCAGGTCTTACTAACTCTTTTCTGCTCAGGGGGGAGAAATACCACTCTGCCCAGAATCAGACCTCGTTTATTCTGTGGTTCTGGGTATGGAGGCAGGTGGGGTCTGACTCGGTACCTTCGTCTCTGCTGTTTTTCTTTTCCAGAATGGCTTTGACTATCTGCTGACATACAGTGACAACCCCCAGACTGTGTTTCCTCGCTACTGCGTTAGTTGGATGGTTTCCAGTGGTGAGTGGGTGCAGGGCTTGGGCTGAGCATGTTGTTTTTCTCCAGATTTTTAGCGGCAGCAAGGAGATTAGTACTTGTCTCTCTGGAGCCCTTTTGAGATCATCCTTAAATACCATTTTGAAGATATTAAAGCTTCCAGCTGCAGTTTGGAGGGGTGAGATTTCTGGAGTCCCAAAAAGGAACTTGGGCCCAGAGGGAAGTTGAATAACATTGGCTTAATGCCATCAATATGGACTGTGTGCACCGATGCATTTAAATTTTTTCTTCTTAGATGTGTTGGGGGCACAAAGCCTAGCACAGAAAATATGGCTGTAGGACGGTCGCCTTAAGAAAGCGCCCCCGCCCTTGTTACTTACAGAGGCCACACCTCCCCGCTTTCCCCGCCACTCTCCAGTCTCTTGCCTTAAAAGCAGCTTCCTGATTTTCTTTCCTCTGGTTCTCTGTAGGCGGCTTTTTACATCTCTGGGGGAGAATGGAGAGGAGCTTAGGTGTTTCTGTTTGACATCCTCTGACAGAATTGGCAGATATTTAGGCCGGACCACTGATAAATCATATTTTAATCACTTAAAAAGAGAGCCTTTGGGGCTCAGGGGCCCTGATCGGAAGCCCTGGTTGTCTGTCAGCCAGGCTGCGATCTCTGTAAGGAGGCCCTGGCTCCCAGTGAGGAAAGGCACCTCGGCCCTTCTGATTTGGAGCCCACTGCTGGTTCGCGTGTTGGCCTACCCAGACTGCCCTCTCTCCCGACAGGCATGCCGGATTTCCTGGAGAAGCTGCACACGGCCACTCTGAAAGCCAAGAACATGGAGATCAAAGTAAAGGACTATATCTCGTCTAAGCCTCTGGACGTGGGGAGTGAAGCCAAGGCTGCCGCGCCTGCTTCCGAGCGGAAGAGCGAGGGGAGCTGCGGCCCCGCCCGGATTGAGTACGCTTGAGGGGCTTTGGGATCAGGAGGGACAGGCTGCTCCCAGCCGGGTCTCTGTCACTCCACTGCAGATCGGGGCGTGTATTAGAAGGTGTCTGCCGTAACCACCGGTGCAGGATAATTCAGTGCTTGTGTCCGGTCTCATTCAGAGCCCGCTGCTCTTTATCAAAGCCGGAGGAGGAGGAGGCATCTCGTGGGGCGTTGTCATGTTCTCAGGCCAAGCATCTCGAAATTCGGGTTTCACTGAACTAACCTGGAACCAGCCACTCACCTCAGGCCAGAGGGGACAGCCTCTTTCACTTCCCCAAGCGGTGTCCTTTGCCCACATTCCGTTCTCAGCCTCGGTTCTGCAGCACTTTGGGTTTCCCTCGGTTCTGGAGGTCCAGCCGGACCACCTGGACGGTTGAGTCTTCAGCGGGGGTCACAGGAGCGCTCGTGGTCGCAGTCCTGGCCTTGAGTGGGTGTGAACTGTTGCCTGGCAGTGCAAGTGCCTTGTCCTCACCTTGCTCCCATCTCTAGGGACGTAGAGTTTGTACCCAGAACCGTCTCCCGCTCACTGCGTCGACTCGCCCGCCCGAAGCAGTTCCTTTCAGTTGGCCAGCTCTTCAGTGCTCTTGTGCTCCGTTAATTCAGGGCATGGCCTCCTTCTGTAGCCCGTTTACCGAGAACGTGGAGAAATCAATCCTTTTAGACAGGAAATCTCTGTATCGTCAGTGTTTTTGATAAGTGTAGGTGGAGATGCTCAAAACATAACTTGTGCTTTTGTTCTTTTGTTTGTTTTTTAACCTTTGTGTTAAAAGGTGGGAATTGGGGAGTTGAAAAGGATTTTTCCACAGTCTGACTGTATAGAAAACAGTCTTGATTCAGGCGGTAGTTTTCACACTTGAGGTTTGACTGGGCGCCTAGGATGTGTCGCTCTGGGAAGGCCGGTGGCCGAGCGGTGGGGGCTGCTCCCTCAGAGCCCTCGGAGCTGTAGAGGGGCTGTGCGAATGGATAGATATGATCTCGCCCCAGATGCTGATACGAGGGGATGTGGTTTACAGGACCCTCTCGTTGCTCTGAGAAGTTTTGCTTCCTATTCTGAGTCAAAATAAAAGCAGACCACGCCGTTCAGATCAAGTCACAACCAGATGGGATCAGTCTGGCCTGGCTGATCCGGCTTATGGCCACGCTGCCATCTGACTGGAGCATCAGCATCAAGTTTCAAATCCTCCTCCCTCTCTTTTTTTTTTCTTAGAATTTGAACAACCAGATTCCCCCCCCCCCACACACACACACACCCCTTTTGTGTTGAAAAGGGGAGCTGAACCTGAGACTAACTTTAAGCCCCTTGACCTTTTTGTCGTGTAAGCTTTGTGCCAGGGAAGGCCCTGCCCCAGTGGTCCTTGCCTGCTCTGCGTCGTCGGCGATGCAGAGTTGCGTGCTTTTCATTTCTCTCCTCTCCCCAGGACCTGCCAGAAGCAGGGAGGAGCCCTGGGCTGTGTCTGAACTCAGCGCCTGGGCTCCTGGGACGTGGGCGGTGTGAGGGCACGGGGTCCAGGGGATGGATGTTGCTTGCATTGTGCTTTGGGGCATTTTGACTCTACACTTGGGATTGGTCTGTGCAGTTACTCGTGTCATTGTAATGATTTCACTGCTAACCGTGACATTTTTAATGAATGTGTGAATAAATACTTAAGGATTGGTATGAAAGAGTGTGTCTTTGGACAGATGTTGGTGGGGAAATCTTGCATATTGGGCTTATCATTCCTTTCTGATCATAAAGTTGGAAAGAACTGTTTCTGCACGTGGAGTTGGCCCCGGAAGCAGCAGGGCTTGGTCTTTCTTGGGAACTGACAAACTGCTCACCAACCACCTGGTTTAGACCACGATCTCTCTCTGGGTGACCCGTTTGGCAACTGAAAACAAACCACCTATTTCCACTTCCTCATCTTGATCTGGTATCTCATACCTTTGGCTTTAAGAGAAGAATCAGGAGTTCCAGTCATGGCTTAGTGGGTTAAGAACCCAACTAGTCTCTGTGAGGATGTGGGTTCAATCCCTGGCCTCGCCCAGTGGATTCAGGATCTGAGGTTGCCTCAAGCTGTGGCATGAGTCACAGATGTGGCTCGGATCCTGCTTTGCTGTGGCTGTGGTGTAGGCCAGAAGCTGCAGCTGCGATTCAGCCTCTAGCCTGGGAACCTCCATATGCTGTGGGTGCGGCCTTAAAAAAAAAAAAGGAAAGGAAAGAACTTCCATATGCCAGGGGTGCGGCCCTAAAAAGACAATAAGAGAAGGCTCTGTGGAGTTCCTGCTTCGGTGCAGTGGAGTCAGTGGTGTCTCGGGGGCGCCAAGACTCGGGTTTGATCTCTGGCCCAGGAACTCCATAGGCTGCTGTGTGGCCAAAAAAGAAAAGAATCAGCTTGGAGGAGACAGTGTTTGAGCTTTGTTGATAGTCTAACTTGGGCGGGAGTGAGGAAGGAGGGGCCTCTGGCACAGGGGTGCGCTTCAGGACCCCGGCCCGGAGAGAAGGTGGTGAGCTCAGAAGCCCCACAGGGGCTGGTCCAGGCCCACAGGCACCTCTGCTGGAGTGCGGATTGCGGGTGCAAGGTAATTGATACCTTAGAGACACTTTGCGTGTAACATGGGTTTTAAGTTTGTGTCTTTGCCTGCGGGAGGCAACGAGGGGAACCCAGATGCACACCCCGACTACAGAACTCTTTCCTCACTGGAACGGCGTCTCTGCTGGGGACGGCTTGTCAGAGGTCGCGCCCCTGTCTGTCCCACCGGCCCCCTGGAGAGCTGGCGGTTCTGGCCTTCACCCGCGGCTCGCAGCAACCCCCGCGGCTCCAGGCTCCGCGTGAACACCTCCGCGGAGAAGCACTGAGGACAGCATCCCCCTTGTTGAACGGCTCCAGCTTTCAGGAACTTCTTTACGTTGCGACCACATGGACCTCAGGACATCTGCCAGTGAATCAAGCCTCTCGCTCCTCGGAACGACACTGGAACATCCTCCAAGGAACAGCAGCTCGCGTTCTTGAAGAGAGTGCTCATGTGACTGAGCTTCCCCCAGGCTTTATGTCACCAGCAGCTTCAAAAATCCTCCACTTTTTAAATTTGGAACAATTTCATACAGGTTGAAAATTCGGAAGTGTAATAAAAATAAAACTTTGCATAGCTTTCCCCTGCCTCGGCCATCTAAACTTGCTGTGCAGTGTGCTTTATCTTCTTACTCTACACGTTTTGCTGCGGCTGGACAGGGCCCTAAAGTCTGTGCTGGAGCCCAAGCCCCATGTGGCGGTATTGGAGATGTGGCCTTTGAGAGGCAGTAGGTTTAGATGAAGTCACGAGGGGGGGCCCTGTGTTGGGATTAGTGTCCTTATAGGAGCTGCCAGAGGCTGCTTGCCCTCCCTCTCTGTCGCTGAGGACACTGAAGGCAGCTGTTTGGCAAGACAGGAAGAGAGCCCTCGTCAGAAACGGGAGTCGGCCAGCACCTCAGTTTTGGACATTCGGCATCCAGAACTGTGAGAAATAAATTTCTGTTGTCAAAGCCACTCGGTTTGTGTGTTTTATGGGTTATGGTGGCCCAGGCAGACTAGTATGTTTTTGACGAACATTTGAAAGTAAGTTACAAATACATTTCGCCCCTAAACACTTGAAGTGCTTCTTTATTTTTTTGTTTTTGGTCTATCACCCGTGTCATATGGAGGTTCCCAGGCTAGGGGTCCAATCAGAGCTACAGCTGCCAGCCTAGGTCACAGCCACAGCAACACCAGATCCCAGCCGCATCTGCGACCTACACCACAGCTCATGGCAACGCTGGATCCTTATCCCCCTGAGCGAGGCCAGGGATGGAACTCACGTGCTCATGGATACCAGTCAGGTTTGCCACTGCTGTGCCACCACAGGAGCTCCGAAATGCTTCTTTGTAATAAGGGTGTGCTGTGTAACCACACTGCCATTAGCACACGGTAAGCAGTGCCATGATATCTAACAGTTTGCTCCATATTAAAACTTTCCCCAGTTGTCCCCTAAGTGATTTATTACACCCTTCTGCTCCCAACTTCAGAATCCAATTAAGTACCATGTGTTGCATTTGAGTCCTTTATCAAGAGCAGCTAAGCAGCCTACCCTTTGTAATGTAGCTTCCTGGCTGCCTACGATAGCGTGGTGCAGGGTTCTTCCTCGGCTCTGCCTGGAAGCTTTGAAAACCCATCCCTGGGCCTCACCCAGGCCAGTTACGTTAGAATTGCTGGTGGTGACAGTGGTGCCTGTTAATGCAATCTAAAGGCTACCAAAGAGGTCGCAATCTCTTTGATCTGCATACTACCAGTAGGAGGTAAGGTGTTATTAATTTGTCATCAGCGTTGTCACACTGTTGCCTTCTGATAGTAGCACTGTTCCCAAGCACCTGCCGTGCCTGACCCTGTGCTTCGTGTGGGATCTCATCTAATCCTACAACAGCCCTGCGAGGATGTAGCTCTCTCTGTTTTACAGGCAAGAAGTGGCATCAGAGGTTAAGTAATTTTCTTGCTCAAGGTCACACGGGAAGTGACAGAGCCAGGATGCAGACCTAGCTTTGACCTTTACAAAGACCTCTAGCGAATGGCTTCAAACTTAGGTTAGTTTCTTGTAAATTCTTCCTCAGGGTGGTTGGCTTCCTTTGGAACCTGGATTGTGGGCTTTTTATCCATCCTTACTAAGTGTTATGTGGGTTAAGCCTCCCATACCCCTGATTCTGCCATCCAATTCCCAGTTGTTTGATGGTGCTCTTTCTTTTTTCTTTTTTTTTTTTTGTCTTTTTGCCTTTATCTAGAGCCGCACCCACGACATATGGAGGTTCCCAGGCTAGGGGTCTAACAGGAGCTGTAGCTGCCGGCCTTCGCCACAGCCACAGCAACGCGGGATCCGAGCCGCGTCTGCAACCTACACCACAGCTCACGGCAACGCCAGATCGTTAACCCACTGAGCAAGGCCAGGGATCCAACCCGCAACCTCATGGTTCCTAGTCGGATTTGTTAACCACTGAGCCATGAAGGGAACTCCCTGATGTTGCTCTTTCTATGAGTATCGGAAGCATAAATATCATTGCTCTCCTGAAAACTGTAGGATGTACTCCATACCATAATGTCTCTAAATTTAAAGATATGGGGCCATTTTCTTGGGGACATCTTGAGGTAGCGTTTTTTAACAATGTTGAATTTACAGAGTAACCAGTTTCTGAACCCAGCATGGTAGGACAGGAGCTTGGAGATCCTTTTCAAAAGGGAAATACCCTTCATAAAATCTGAGAACTGATTTCTAATAAGCTTGAAACTTTCTAAAAATTTAAACGGTAGTCTGTACATGGAAGTGCTGTTAATGTAAAATGTGCTGCTTGTTGCCAACCTCAGTGTACTTGAGAGAACAGCATTCCAGAGGAGCTCCAGGCCACACACTGTCACACTGGCTTTAGTAACCTCATTCTGGCTCACATGCATTTGAAAATTTTTTTTCAGGAGATCCCGTTGTGGCTTAGCAGAAACAAACCCAGCTAGTATCCATGAAGATGTGGGTTTGATCCCTATCCTTGCTCAGTGGGTTAAGAATCTGGCCTTGCCACAAGCTGTGGTGTAGGTTGCAGACACGGTTTGGACCTGGCATTGCAGTGGTGTAGGCCAGCAGCTACAGCTCTGATTCGACCCCTAGCCTGGGAACTTCCATATGCCATGGGTGCAGCCCTAAAAGAGCAAAGAAAAAAAAAAAATTCAGGAGTTCCTGTTGTGGCTCAGTGAAAACCAATCTGACTAGTATCCATGAGGATGCAGTTTCAATCCCTGGACTTGCTCAGTGGGTTAGGGATCCGGCATTGCTGTGAGCTGTGATATAGGTCGCAGATGTGGCTCACTTCCCAGGTTGCTGTGGCTGTGGTGTAGGCTGTGGTGTTGGCTGGCACCTAACCTGGGACCTTCCATATGCCACGGGTGTGGTCCTTAAAAAAAGAAAAAATTCAGACAGGTAACTTATAAATAACCTAATGTTATCTATTTTTAAAGAGCTTAACTACATCTAAAAATGTAGAATGGATGTTTAAAAGCAGTCATTTGGGGTGTTTCTATGGTTAATGCACTTTATCATAACTTGAAATTCTACTGTGCACACGAGTTAGGACTGTGTTCAGCCTTGAGGGACAGACCCACAGTGTGGCCTAAACAAGACTAACACTGATGTTCTTCTCTGAATGCAGCCAGTCTGGGCGGGCCTGTCAGCTCCGTTATCCTCCCAGACCCCGGCTTCCACAGCCTGTCCCGCCGGGATCACAGAGGGGTGGAATCACGGTTACGTCGGAATCTCTGAGGGAGAGACCCAAGCCTCGAGTCATAATTCTGAACATTCTGTAGTTTGTCAGTGCTCTTCCTAGAACGTGGAGCCCGGGACTGCCTGGGACTCGTTGCCTGGCGGGTGGACATCGTGGGGCTGTGTCTGCCCCCGCTGCAGCCAGCATGTCTGTGCGCTGCCAGCGGGAAGGAGCAGGGGGAAGAGACCCTCTGCCCTTGAGGACACCTGCCAGCCCGGCACACTCTAACACTCTGCTTACAGCCCAGGGGCCAGAACTTAGGCAAAAGACTTCACGCAGCTGCTGAGAAATAGTCTATGCTTTGAGCAGCCATGTGCCCAATGAAAATTCAGAGGTCATTTTGCTGAGGAAGGAGAGAAGAAAAACGGGGGCACCTGGCAGGCTTTGCCGACTTGTAGCTAAAACATACCTACAACTTCAGGTGCATTCCTTCAGAGCCTCTGGACTCAGTTAAAAAGGCAAAAATGCCAGGAGATAGTCTAGTTTGCTCGGGCTGCCGCAGCTAAGTGCCACTGACTGAGTGGCTGGGACAACAGAATTTATGGTCTCCCAGTTCTGGAGGCCGGAGATGGAGGCGGCGGCAGGGTCGGCTTCCTCCCAGGCTGAGAGGGAGAAACTGTCCCAGCCTCTCCCAGCTCCTGCTGGTCGGTGACACTCTTGGTAGCCATCAGCGTGGTAGATGCATGGCTCATCTCAGCCTTCGTGTTCATGTGGCGTTCTCCCTGGGTGCCTGTGTCTGTGTGCAAGTTTCCCCTTTCTGTAAGGAAACCAGTCAGAGTGGTGACAGGCCCATCCTCTTCCAGTATGATTTCATTCAAACCTAACAAGTAACATCTGCAGGGGCACTGTTTTCAAATAAGCTCACATTCTGGGGGATTGGGGAACAGGACTTCAAAACTTGGAGTTTTTTCTTTTTTTTTTTTTTTTAAACTGGGAGTTTTGAGGGGACACAATTCAACCATAAGTAGAGGAGATGGCAGAGAACTCGATTTAAGAGAGACTGTTCAAAAGAAATGGCCCCTTTTGGAGTCCAGAACGGCTACCATGCCGGGCCGCTATCTCTTGGCCTGAACTTCACTGTGGCAGCAGCAGGGGGCAGGGCTGCGCCACCTGCTGGGAGCTGTTTCTCAGGCCGCCGTGGCTGCTGCGGGGACTTGACAGCTCATCGAAGCTGGTCTGCTGCGGTTTCCTTGGGCTGCACCCACCCTCCCTCAAAGCCGTGGCTGGCATCGTGACCTATGAATACATAAGCGAGGAAACGGGTCAGACGACCACAGCCTGCGTGGGTGTGGACGGGTTGGTGGGGAGAGGAGGCCCCCAGCTTGGCGACAACAGGGCGTAGAGCTGGGCGGGACCGAGGTGGAGGTAAGGAGGCAGAGCTCTGATTTGCTGCCTTCCTGCTCCCAGTGGCCAATCCCATTCCCAGTCTAGGGGGGTGGGAATTTGACGGACACAGATGTGGGCGCTGTAAACCCGAAGCTAATACAGCGTTGCACATCAACTGTACCGCAGTGAAAACTTTTTAAAAAGATGTATGTGTGTATAGATAGATACACACACACGTTTGTATACACAGTACATCTTTTTTATTCGTCAATGGACACGTGAATTGTGTGCCTATCTAAAGAGTCAAATAGGAGTTCCCGTCGTGTCTCAGCGGTGACGAACACAACTAGTACCCATGAGGACTGGGGTTTGATCCCTGGCCTTGCTCAGTGGGTTAAGGATCTGGTGTTGCCACGAGCTGTGGTGTCACAGATGCAGCTCCGATCTGGTGTTGCTGTGGCTGTGGCGTAGGCTGGCAGCTGGAGCTCCGGTTTGACCCCTAGCCTGGGAACCTCCATATACCACGGGTGCAGCCCTAAAAAGCAAAAAAAAAAAAAAAAAAAAAAAAGAAAGAAAGAGGGCAGGGAGGAAGGAAGGAGGAAAGAAGAAAGAAAATTCCTCTCTCCCCTTTTGTCCACCCTCATCCTCCCTAAGCAGTCACATCAAATTTTAGTTACAGCATTATTTAGCATTTTCTTGTTAGGAACATGGAAAAGTTATTCGCAGACAAGATGAGACACTACTGTCTTGCACACGTTTCTGTTTTCCTAGAGACTTGGTGTTTCGTTTGCTTCCTTCGCTGTGTTGTCACAAATTCAACCCAGTCTGTGCTAGTTGTGATCTCTCTCTCTCTCTCTTTTATTTTTTTTTCTTTTTCTTTTTTTTGGTTGTGCCTGGGACCTCCGTTAAGTTCCTGGGCCAGGGGTGGAACCTGAACTACAGCAGTAACAATGCTGGATCCTTAACCTGCTGAGCCACCAAGGGACTCGATATCCAGCCCATCAGCTGTTAACCGTGTCTCCCCACGCGCGGGGGGCGGTGGGGGGTTGCCGGCAGAGGTGCTGCGTGCGCTTGGTGCCCACGTGTGCTGAGGTCTGCCTTTTCCTCCCACCTGGGATTCCCTCCAGGTCCACCCAAGTTCTCTGCATCCCGTTCTTCCTCTGTCCTGGTTTATTTCCTCCTCGATTGTCAAAGGAAAAAGGCTACCCGGGAGGGAAAAATTTTCAGGTCGTCGCACACAGGGCACTTCAGCTGAGCACTGAAATGCCGGGTGGAAATAGTTTTCCTTGAGACTTTGGTGAAGCTCAAAGATGCTTTGATCCCTCATCTCATCTGTGACGTGGGGCTTCCACCATCTTCCAGCCTTCAAGCTCGTGAGAGCTCCTGGTGCTGTCTGGGCTGTTTTTATCCATCACTGCACCCTCATTTGTAAATTCACCTTTCAGTTCAGAAAATTTCCTTAAATTATTTGATTTTCTCTCTTCTCTCTTTTAGCCCTTCTGTTATTCAGATGTTCAGTCCCCTGAACTTGTCCTCTCGTTTTCTTATCTTCTTTCCTTCTGTTTTTTGACTGTTTGCCTTCTTGCTTTATTTTCTGGAAGTTTCCCTCATCTGTATCTTCCAGCCCTGAAACTGAGTTTTTGATTTCTGCTTTCTTGTTATTACAACCTAAGAGATCCCTTTTTTTTGAATGTTCCCTTTTTGTGGTAACTGTCCTCGTTTCGTGGGTGTGGTTTCATTCCCCTCTAAGGATGTTAGATTTTGGTTAATGTTTGTTCTTCCTGCATAATGTCTTTTGTCTAAATTGCTTTTTCCTGCGGCAACTGAAAATTCCCAGGCTAGGGACCAAATCGGAGCTGTAGCTGCCAGCTTACACCACAGCCACAGCAACACCAGATCTGAGCCCCGTCTGTGACCTACACCATAGCTCATGGCAATGCTGGATTCCTAACCCACTGAGCGAGGCCAGGAATCAAACCCGCATCTTCATGAATACTAAGTTGGGTTCTTTACCTCTGAGCCACAACTGGAACTCTGCTTTGCTCTTATGAAGTGAGATTTCAGGAGGGCGTAAAAGTAATCATGTATTTTCAGTCTGACATCTTTACCCAGGTCTGTTTTTGTTTGTTTCTCTATGTAGGTCCCCCGCCCAACTTTACTGAAATGTAATCAAGGTACAATTAATGGCATGGCTTAAAACAATTGGACTTGTGGTTGCTAAGGGGGAGGGGGGAGGGAGAGGGATGGACAGGGAGTCTGGGGCTGGTAGATGCAAACTATTACATTTTGAATAGATAAACAACAAGATACTACTGTATGGCACAGAGAACCGTATTCGTCTCCTGGGATGAACCATAATGGAAAAGAATACAGAAAAAGAATGTAAATATGTGTGTAACTGAGTCACTTTGCTATACAGCAGAAATTAGCACAACGTTATAAATCAACTATACTTTAATTAAAAAGACATAAATAAGAGTTCCCATCATGGCTCAGCAGTTAACGAACCCGACTAGTATCCACAAGGATGTGGGTTCAATCCTGGCCTTACTCAGTGGGTTAAGGATCTGGTGTTGCGGTGAGCTGTGGTGTAGATCACAGTCAGAGTTTGGATCCCACATTGCTGTGGCTGTGGTGTAGACCAGCAGCTACAGCTCCTATTCGACCCCTAGCCTAGGAACCTCCACATGCTGCGTGCGTGACCCTAAAAAGACAAAAAGAAACAAAACAAAAAAATAGAAATAACACCCCCCACACACACACAAATATTTGAATAAAACGAACACTCCAATCAATTTGACAGGTGTATACACCTGTGGCATCATCCTTATGATTAAGAAAATGAATATTTCATCATCCAGAAAAAATTTCCTTGCGCCCCTTGTAATTCTCCCCAGCCACATCCCCAGGCGACCACTGATCTGCTGTCTCCATAAAGCAGTCTATGTCTTCTAGGATTTTTCATAAATGGAATCATACAGTAGGTACTATTTTTTTCTTTTAGTAATCACAACGATTCTGAGATTTGTCCATGTCACACTTATTTGCAGTTCGTTTCTTCCTATTGCTAAGAGTCAGTCCGTTGAATGGCTGTGCCACAGCGGTCTCTTCATCCGTCTGTTGAGGGACATTTGGATCGGCTTCCAGTTTTTGCTCTTACAGAGCTGCTGTAAACATTTATGTACAAGTCTTTGTGTGAATATGTTTTCAACGTTTTTTGTATTTGTTCCTTTGTGTGTTTTTTGGTAAATACCTGGGAGAGGCACGGCTGAGTCATATGGTAGTTGTATGTTTCAGTATTCTTAGGTCACCACCAAACTGTTTTCCAAAGCGGTTGTAACGGTTGTTTTTTTTTTTTTTTTTTTGTCTTTTTAGGGCCGCTACCACGGCATATGGAGGTTCCCAGGCTAGGAGTTTAAGCCTGCCTACACCACAGCCACAGCCACACCAGATCCGAGCTGCATCTGGGAACTACACCACAGCTCACAGCAACACCAGATCCTTAACCCACTGAGCGAAGCCAGGGATCGAGCCCTCAACCTCACGGTTCCTAGTCGGATTCGTTTCCGCTGCACCACGATGGGAACTCCCAGGTTGTAATGTTTTATATTCCCATCAGCCGTGTGTTCCAGTTGCTCTGTCTCCCTGCCAAAAATTGTTATGGCTGGTCTTCTCTTTATAGTTTTAATTTGCATTCCCCTAATGACTAATTATATTTAGCATCTTTATGTGCTTACTGGCATTCATGAATCTTTGTCTGTGAAGTGTCATTGGAAATCTTTTGCTCATGTTTTATTGGGTTGTTTGTCTTCTTATTACACTGAAAGAGTTTTTACAGTGTAAGAATTTTACTTTTTCTCTTTTTTAATGAGTTATTAAACATATAAAATTCACCCTATTTATTGATTGATTCATTCATTTTTTGTTGCAACCGCAGCATGTGGAAGTTCCTGGGCCAAGGATCAAACCTGTTTCACAGCAGCAACCCATACC
This sequence comes from Catagonus wagneri, assembly GCA_004024745.2. Classification (NCBI taxonomy): domain Eukaryota; kingdom Metazoa; phylum Chordata; class Mammalia; order Artiodactyla; family Tayassuidae; genus Catagonus; species Catagonus wagneri. Next base: position 9,653,137 of record PVHT020003144.1, on the reverse strand, counting down.
CCTGCAGTGACAACACAGGATCCTTAATCTGCTGTGCCACAAGAGAATTCCTAGGTTCACCTCTTTTAAAGAGTTCATGGAGTTCCCTGGTGGCTCAGTGGGTTAAGGACCAGACGTTGTCACTACTGTGGCTCTGGTTACTGCTGTGGCACGGGTTTGATCCCTGGCCTGGGAACTTCCATGTGCCACACATGTGGCCAAAAAAAAAAAAAGAGAGAGAGAGAGAGAGAGTAAAGTTGAGTGGTTTTTAGCATATCCACAAAGTTGTGCCAACTGTCATGACTGTTTAATTCTAAGTATTTTCATTATCCCACCGAACTCCCCAGAGTCATCAGCAGTCACTCTCCATCCTCCTCTTCCCAGCCCCAGGCAACTGCTAATCTACTTTCTGTCTCTATGGGACATTTGATATAAATGGAATCATACACTCTGTGGTCTTTTGTAATGACTTCTTTCATTTAGCATAATGTTTTCAAGGTTCATCCGTTCTATAGTATAAATCAGCACTTTGTTCTTTTTTATGACTGAATAATATTCCACTGTATGAATATATATATATATATATGTGTGTGTATATATATATATATATACCATATTTTGTTTATCTGTTCATCAGTTGCTGGATATTTGAGCTTTTTCCAAGTTTTTGGCTATTGCAAACACTGTGATTATGAATGTTCATGTACAAGTTTTTGTGTGAACATACGTGGTTTTCTCCAGCAGCACGTAGCTGCTGGGGCCGAGAGCTGGATTGAGATGACATTAGGGCTTTCCAGGGGTCTGGGTTGGAAGGGCCAGGAGGGCAGCGTGTTCATGGCTTGGCGGGGGTGGGAGTGGACCCAACAGGCATGAAGCGCTGAGAACAGGGGCAGGGTCTTTGGTTCCTGTGGATGTGGGCAGGTGCCAGAGGTGGGGAGCATACTTAGTTTATAATTAGTGAAACTACAACCAGGCAGCCGAGTGTGTAGGCAGTAATCCAGGTCCGAATGTGATGGGGAGGGCCTTTCTTTTCCCCCCTCCCCCTCTCCTTCTCGGAGCCAGCACCGATGGGGGTAGACTTACAGCAGAGGATGCTCTTAGGACAACGGTGGTCAGAGTTAGGTCCAGGGGAAGCCACCCATCCATGTAGGGAGGGCTGGGTTGTCCTGTAGGCGTGGGCCTCAGGCCAGATAGTGTTGGGCGGACAGGAAGCAGAGGGATTGGATAGACTCAGCAATGAGATAGAAGTTGGGGGGCAGGAGCCAGGGCCACAGAGAGTGGGTTTGTCCCAGTGAAAGCAGGGGAGCAGAGGTGGAGCTTGCCAACTGATGGGCTTGGTCAAGAGATGCCAACCTCTTTTATTTTTTTCTTTTTGTATTTTGAGGGCCGCACCCGAGGCATATGGAAGTTCTCAGGCTAGGGGTCGAATCGGAGCTGCAGCTTCTGACCTACACCACAGCCACAACAATGCAGGATCCGAGCCATGTCTGTGACCTACACCAGAGCTCACGGCAACGCCGGATTCTTAACCCGCTGAGTGAGGCCAGGGATCGAAACTGCATCTCATGGATACTAGTCAGGTTCATTACTGCTGAGTCACAGTGGGAACTCCTAACCAGCCTCTTTTTTGTTTTTTGGTTTTAGCTGCCCCCATGGCACGTGAAGGTTCCTGGGCCAGGAGTTGAACCTGTGCCACAGCAGGGATGATGCTGAGTTCTTAACCACTAGACCACCGGGGAACTCCCAGGAGAGGCCAGCCTCTTAACAGAGTGTCGGAGGTGCAGGGCTCCTTGCGGAGCTGCCTCCTGCACTGCACTTCCTGGCGAGCAGCTTCTCCATCAGGAAGACGCAGAGGAAGAGAGTAAGACTAGAAAATGCCACCTCTGCCCAGAAGTGACATTGCATTGTCTGCAATGAGTCACATGGCTCCTCAGACTGCAGGTGCACCTGGCAGAGAAGGTCGCGTCCACGCAGGATGTGCAGGACTCTGTCTCCAATCAGGACTGTCCTCCCCCCTGGACGTGCCCTGGAAGGGGAGATGTTGATGAGGGGAAACTGCGAGGGCCTGGGGAGGGCTGCCCTCCACCCACAGAGGGGCCGGTGGGACCAACTGGGTGGTGGTGGTGGGGCGAGGGCCCCACCATGCCGCCTTGGGCTCCCGCCACACCTTCTTTTCAGTAACGGATTTCCTTTCCTGCCTCTTCTAAGAGCCTTGCAAAGGGCCCCCACAGAGGGAAGAAGAGACCCCAAAAATGAACCTAGGTGGGTTATGGGCGACGCTTTACTGTACTCTCCCTTCTTTTCTGCTTGTTCCGTGTTTTCTAGTGTGGATAGATGTCGGGGACAACTAGGAAAGTAACGTGTTGTTGTGGGGCAGTGTGTGCAGGGTGGGCGTGGTGGACGAGGCCCCTGTCTGGGGGAGACAGGACTTGGGGGTGCCTTTGTCGCTGGCTTTTATCAATGAGGCCACCCCCTTGGATTCCCGCTTGGCAGCTGAGCAAAGTGGGGCTTGGCCATTTAAGAACCTGGTCCGAGGTCACGCAGAGTATTGGGAGAATGGGCTTAGAGCCCGGCCTCCTGGCCCTGACCTGACTCTTCCCCTGGCCCCTCCCCCTTGCTCCTTCTGCTCCCCCTGGGCATCAGCCTCGGCCCAGCCTGCTTTTTGAGACCACATTTGACACATTAAGACTGTCTCTCTCTTTTTTTTTTAAGGGGAGTTCCCTGGTGGTCTAGTGGTTAGGATTCGGTGCACTCACCACTGTGGCCCAGGTTTGATCCCTGGTCTGGGAAAGAGATCCCACATCAAGCTTCTTGACACTGCGGCTGAAAAAAAAAAAAAAAAAAAAAAGACTGTCCCTTTAGGAGAGTAGAATCAAGTGTAAAATCCTTCAGTTCCCCAGGAGTTGAAAACAAGTCTGGTGCCCCTTGAGGGACACAGGAAAGGCAATGTGAAAACCCGGGAGGCGGGGGTGGGGGCCCGGGGCCCAGGGTGTCAGTGGGGTGGAAACAGGATGTGAGGACAGAGGGGGCCGTGAGAAGCAAGGTGGCTCCCGGCAAAGACAGCCACCTGGTACAGCGCCTTCTGAACCACGGAAAAAGACCCAGGGTTGCGTGGGAGTCGTCACATCCTGCTCCCAGCCAGGCCTCCCCGCCCGCCTGGCCCCCAGCCGGGTAGACTCTCACTGCTCGGCAGGGGGTGCGGGTGAGAGAAGGCCGGGACTGTGGCCTTCTGCAGGAATGGGGGTCAAAATCTTAACAAGGGCTCCCGGTACCCTGCCCCCCCATGGCCCTGGAGGCCCGGTATTTAAGGGAGAAACCAAAAGTGAAGGGGAAACACGGCCAAGAGCTCACTCACTGTCCATCCAGCCCACGCTGCTGGAGCATCTGCTGGGTCTGGGCCTGAGCCAGCAGCAGGGAAAGTGAAACTGCCCAGGCCGGGTGCCTGACCTCGGGGAGGGCAGAGGTGAGCCTGGGCTCTGGGAGAAGGCCCCGCCTTCTGCCTGAGGATCCAGGAAGGCTTCCTGGAGGAGGTGAGACCTAAGGGGGTTTTTGAAGGCCAGGTAAAGGCATCCAGGGTCAGCCAGCACAGGGTGCTGAGGGAGCGCCTGGCTTTAAGTGTGTGGGTCAGTGTCTCCTGGGGCCTCTTTGGCCCACCTGGCCAGAGCCCACCCCCTCGGCCTGCTCAGGGCCTGTGATTCCCCCCTCTGGCCTGGCCCTTCACCAGCATTAATACTGAATTCTCTTTCCTCATCAGAGCTCCCCGCCACATGTCCCCAGCAAAACCTCGGGGCCCCTTCGCGGCGCTCACGCTCCAGTCCGGCTGTGGTGGTATCACCCCGTGCTTCTCTCCAAGTCCCAATCAGCCTCCTGCTGGTTCAGCGCTTTTCATTGGTTCATAACCTCTTTTTCTCCTACAGTGTTTCGTACATATTTATGGTTTTGGGGTTTGGGTTTTTTTTTTGTCCTTTGTCATTTTAGGGCCGTACCTGCCACATATGGAGGTTCTCAGACTAGGAGTCAAATCGGACCTACAGCTGCCGGCCTACACCACAACCACAGCAACGTCAGATCTGAGTTGCATCCGCAGCCTACACCACAGCTCACGGCAACGCCAGATCCCTAACCCACTAGCATCCTCGTGGATACTAGTCGGGTTTGTTAACCACTGAGCCAACGACGGGAACTCCCAGAAAATTATGTTTATGTAGAATATAGAGCTTCTTTTTGTTACGGAAATGGCATCGTACTGCATGCCCTTCAGTGCAACTCGCTTTTCTCGTGCTGTCTCAGAGCTTGTTCTGTATCACTGGTCTTTTACAGGTGCTTAGGAGGGCTGTGCACTGTTTCCCATTTCCCCCAGGACAGACGAGGCTGGAAATCTTTGTCCAGCTCCCTCTTCCCAGACTGGTACCCAGACAAGGGGTTCTGGACTCAGAGGGCGCGTGCTCCCCACATGCGGGTAAGTCCCGCTCCATCAGCCTCTAAAGAGCGAGACAAACTTCCACGGCACCAAAAGGGCACAGGTTACCCATCTGCCGTCCCCCGGCACTAAATGTTTGCCGACCTGATGGGCGAATAACATCCTGGCGGCTCTTCAGCGGGGAGCGTGAGCTTCACATACTTCCGGCACGTTTGCATTTCTTGGCCTGTGAATGCCACGTTGCTCTTCTGTGTCCTTTTGCTGTTATTTTCTCAGACCTTTTTTTATTCATTTGTGGAGGGCCTCACCTCTTTGCTGGCCTTTTCCGCATGGATACTACTTGGATTTGTTTCCGCTGCGCCACGACAGGAACTCCCAGGTTTGCTCTTGTTCCCCCTTCCTGGAGGATGAACCTGTGACCGTGATTCAGTTTGATGATTCCGTGTGGCATTTGCTAGAGTGAAAAAGACTTTACCGGTGCTCTGTTTCTAGGTTCTAAGAACTCTGCTATCTTGTGTGAGTATTAAATAGTATCAGGTTTTTCCCCCCTCTTTCTTTCTTTATTCTTTCTTTATTTTTTTGCTTATGGAGTTCCTGAGCCAGGGATCAGATGCGGGCTGCAGTTGTGACCTGTGCCAAAGCTGCGTTAACAATGGATCCTTTAACCCACTGAGCCGGCCAGCCAGGATCAAACCTGCATCCCAGCGCTCCAGAGATGCAGCCAATCCCATTGCGCCAAAATGGGAAAACCTGGTATCAGTTTTTTTTTTCTTCTGTCTTTTGTCTTTTTAGGGCTGCACCTGCGGCATATGGAGGTTCCCAGGCTAGGGGTCCAATTGCAGCTATAACCGCTGGCCTACACCATAGCCACAGCAATGCCAGATCTGAGCCATGTCTGTGAACTACACCACAGCTCATGGCAACGCCGGATCCTGAGCGAGGCCAGGGATCGAACCTGCGTCCTCATGGATGCTAGTCAGATTCATTTCCGCTGAGCCACTCCTGGTATCAGTTTTTTTTGACAAGCCTGCTTGGTGCGGTGGAGCCTGGGCTGTTTGCTGGGTCCGTGGCTGCCCAGCATAATCAAAGCCTTCCTTGCAGTTTCGCTGTGGCCAGGTGAGGCCGCGATCTGGTCTTTGGGGTCTAGGCAGAGGTGACTTAGACTTCCTGGAAGTGAAGGGAGCAGGAGCAGAGGGGAGGGCTCCTAGGAGTCCAGCCCGCCTTCCCGCTCTCATGAGCCTGTTGTTCCTTATTTATTTACGTTATTACACAGGGACAGCCCTTCACAGTTTCCAAAATGCCTTCCCGGATGGTGGCTCATTCAGTTCCCACAGCAGCCAGAAGAGGCCCCTTCCCCAGGAGGCGGCTGGGGCCGGGGTGACATGACTCAGGCCCGCCCGCCGCCCACAGGGGGCTGCCCAGCGGTGCTGGCTGGAAGGGGAAGACGCCGCCCATTGACTGTTGCCATGTGAGCAGTTTCTGTTTCCTTAGCTGGAGGCTTTGGGGCCTCTTCCCCACTGGGACCTGTCACTCCTGCGGGACCCTCTGCTCTTGTGGGAGTGGCCCTGGTCCCCTGCAGGTGGGGCATGGGCCAAGCCCCCACTTGGCCTCACCTCAGTGCCCCCCAGAGCCGTGTGGCCGCCGGCCGGCTGCTGTGGAGGCTCCAGTGCCCGTCCCCTCCAGGGCCACTCCTCCAGCCCCTGGCGCCCTGGATGGAGAGGTGGGACTTGACCGTGACCCGCCCCTTCTCCCACGGGAACCCTGGCTGGCAGCCCACTGCCCAGCTTGGCTCTGGTAGGGGCCACCCCCTGTGGTCAGGCGTGGGGGTCCCTTGTGGGGGTCCCGCGGGGCTCTGGTCCAGGGGCAGGGGAGCTCTGCAAAGCGGTGAACTGGGAGCAGATACGGAGGCGGATATCGAGTGAAAAGACTGAGGGTGGGAGGCAGCCTGAAGAAGCCTGGCGGGGAGGAGAGCTGGTGATGGGCGAGGGGAGCCGACGGAGGAGGGAGGGGAGGCGGGCGCACGGCTTTCTAGCAGCAGGCCTTTCCAGCAGTGGCAGTGCCATGAGACACCTCCCCGGGCCGCCGCTGTCCCCTGCCCTTCTGTGGGTCCTCCTGTGGGGTCTGGGCAAGAGCGCAGCTCATCCTCCCTGGTCCTGCCATGTGCCTGGCAACCCTCCTTCTCCCTCAGCTCCCAGACCAGCAGTGGGGAGGCTCTGGTTGCCAGGGTTTCTGGCCTAATGATATTGTCCTTGAGGCTGTCCCCGGGGCCCCGTTCTGGCCTCCTGCCCGCCCTCACCCAGGCCCACCGCCGGTCTCACAGCCCCAGCCAGCCAACAGCATGACGGCAGGTACACTGGGCATCTGGCAGTGCCTGGCCTCTGTAGGCTCCAGGAAGCTGCCCGGCCTGGCCCGGCCTCCAGGGGGCCTTTCCTGTCTCAGACTAACTCACTTCCCCTGGAGAAACGGAGGAAACGCACATGGCTGTGCATGAGTCAGACTGGAGACGGGGCCAGCGGCTATACCTCAGAAAGGAGCAGAGCAGCCGGGAGAACGCTTCGTGGCTGCGAAGCTCAAGAAGCGGCTGCCAAGGGTGTGGCCTGACCCCTCCGGCGGCTCCGGCTGGGCCGCTCTCTCCCTGGAGCGGGGGTCCTGACCCGGGGCGCTGGATGCGCTCCAAGGGATCGTGTCAGTGGGGACGACGGCAAAGCCCAGCTCATAGTGAAGTGTCCCTGGGGCCCCGGGCCAGTGCCAGACTCCCGGGGGTGGGGTGGGGGCTTATCACTGTATTTGAAAAAGCAAGGACTAACATGGGCCATCCTGTTTAACCTCAAGATGACGTCTCATCTAAGGAACAGCACTGATGATGGGGACCACCTTGCAAGGTGTGTGTGTGTGTGTGTCTCCAGAGGGCCGAGCCTGCTTAGATGCCCCATCAGGCTGAGAGCTGACTTTTTCTCTGGCAGTGCAGACAGGTTGGGTGACCGTGCAGGGAAGGGGACAGTCACATCTGAACTCTTGGAGTGAGAAATGCACTTGGGGACTTGTATGCGGACTGGACAGCATTTCATGTTAAGCAGCGTAGGGCACTTGTGGGCAGAGGAGAGTCTCAGGGAGGCACCCGAGCACACAGGTCCGCGGGCTGGCTCTGGGGCCACTGGGGCAGGAGTGCCCCTGGAGGGGTTGCTGGGGACCTGTCCTGGGGCTGGGGAGGTCACATCCCTGTGGTGTGGGCAAGTGTCCATGAGTGACAGGAAAGGGCTTGGGTCTGATCACATATGGTGGCGTGTGACATCGTGTATAAGGCTGGGGGTGTGTGTGTGTGTCTGTGTGCATGCCCGTGACCGGGTGGGTGTCTGGGCGACTGTCTGAGCAGTGGTGTCTTTGGATTTTTCAGGAACTGTCACCTTCAAGGGCAGTGTAATCCGTAATCCGATTTAGAGCCCTAATCCTCCCTAATCCTCTCGGCACTTCCTTTCTGGCCTCCGCCACCCCCAGCCATCTGTGCTGCCGCACCCCAGCCTCGGCCCCCGGGCAGCTCCTCGGCCCCCCGCTGCTCTCTGGCTGTGGCACAGCAGCCTAGCTGCTCTGCCCTTTGCTCTCACAATGTCTTTCTTCCACTTGTCACGCTGAGTCCTGGGGACTCCCTCGGCAGTGGGCAGCCTGTGCTGGCTCGTAGGCCAGGTGCCCTGGCAGGGCCCGGGGCAGGAAGGACAGGAGGGAGGCTTGGCTCCTCATGCTCTTAGTCAGCCGTCTGCACCCCGCTCGGCCCGAGCCCAGGACCCCTCCTCCTCTTCTCCGTCCACAGTGTCTGTCCCTTCTCCCCACACCTGACGCTGCGTCCCGCCTCCACTTTCCTGCCACCCCCCGGTCCAGTTACCGTCTCCTGACCTCCCTGCAGCCACGAGCCTTTCTCCACCCACAGCTGCAGGGGCTGTTCTGGTGCCAATCAGATAAATCACTGTCCTTAATCAAGACCCTCCCAGGATGCCCATTGTCCTTTTAATCAAATCAGACCCACTCAGGCCAACCAGACCCAATAGGAGCTCCTGCCAGCTTGTTCCACCTCAAGCCTTTGTCCCTCCCCCCGACCCCCCCGTTTACTGGCTAGGACAGCTCTTCCCTGCCCTCTCCCTAGAGAGCCCCTTCTTCTTCTTCTTCTTCTTCTCCTTCTTCTTCCCCTTCTTCTTCTCCTTCTCCTTCTTCTTCTTCTCCTTCTCCTTCTCCTCTCCTTCTCCTTCTCCTTCTTCTTCTTCTCCTTCTTCTTCCCCTTCTTCTTCTCCTTCTTCTTCTCCTTCTTCTTCTTTTTAATTTTTAGGGCTGCACCTGCGGCACATGGAAGTTCCCCAGCTAGGGGTCAAATCAGCGCTGCTAGCCTACGCCGCAGTCACAGCAACGTTGGATCCGAGCCGCGTCTGTGACCTGTGCTACAGCTCACAGCAATGCCGGATCCTTAAGCCTCTGAGCCGCAGCAGGAACTCCCTGGCCAGTCCCTTCTCCTCCCTCAAGTTCAAGCTCCAAGGCCACTGCTCCCAGAGGCTGCCCCTGCTCTATCTCATTCCCCTCCGTGCCACCTGCTCTTGTTTGACATCATTTTTCTTCCAGTTTTCTAGAGATGTAGCTGACCTGCTGCACTGCACGAGCATGAGGTGCACAGTGTCAGGATCTGACTTCATGAGATGATGACCCCGGTGAGTTAGCGCACATCCATCCTCTCATATAGATGCAAATTTAAAGAAATAGAAAAAAATATTTTCCTTGTGTTGAGAACTCAGAATTTACTCTGTAAACAGCTTTTAGGAGTCCCCTTGTGGCACATCAGGCTAAGGATCTGGCGTTGTCATTTCTATGGCGTGTGTTGCTGTCGTGGCACGGGTTTGATCCCTGGCCTGGGACCTTCTACATGCCATGGGGGGGAAAAAACCTCACAACTTTCATATATAACATGTAGCAATGTTAATTACATTTATCAGGTTGTACATGACATCCCCAGTATATATTATATATCTCTGCACGGAAGGGGTCTATGGAGGTCCCCAGGCTAGGGGTCAAATCGAAGCTGTAGCCACCGGCCTATATCACAGGCATGGCAACGTGGGATCCGAGTTGTGTCTGCAATTTACACCACAGCTCGCGGCAACGCCGGGTCCTTAACCCACTGAGCGAGGCCAGAGATTGAACTTGCATCCTCATGGATTCTAGTCGGATTCGTTTCCACTGCGCCACAATGGGAACTCCTATTTTACCTTTTTTTTTTCTTCTTTTTTGGCTGCTCCATGGCATGTGGACTTCCCCGGCCAGGGACCAGACCCGAGGCAACTCTGGATCCTTCACCCACTGTGCTGGGCCTGGGATGGAAACTGAGTCCCAGCGCCCCGGAGACGCTGCTGACCGGCTTGCACCACAGTGGGAACTCTGATACTTACTTACCATATAACTGGAAGTTTGTTGTTTTTGACCCTCCAGTTCCACCCCTCACAACTTCCCACTCCTGGTAACCACAAATTGGATCTCTTTTTCTATGAGTTTGCTTGTGTGTTTGTTTTGGAGTGTACTTGGCCTGCAACACTATGTTTGTTTCTGTTACGCAACATAGTGATTCCATATTTCTGTGCGTTTTCGAATGGCCACTGTGATAAGTCGATTTGTCACCTTACAAAGGTGTTACATAATTACTGACCCTGTTTCCCACGCCGTACATTTCATCCCCGTGACTCACTGATTTTGCAACTGGACCTTCGTACCTCTCAATCTCCCACACCTCTTTCTCTCACCCCCTGCCCCCTCCCCACTCTCTCATTTTTAATTTACTTGCCTAGATTCTGTCTTTCCGCTGGCAGGTCAGCCCCAGGAGGGCACATACTTACCCGTCCTGTTTGTGATATAGCCCCAGCCCCCAGAACAGAGCCCGGCTCTCTAAACACTGGGTGAGTGTGTGAGAACTGGGACCCGAGGGAAGCTGGCCACGTGCGGCCGCCCCGAACCTCTGAGCTGTGCCCTCGGACCCTGGACATCTAGCTCCCCACACAAGCTACAAGGGGGCTCTTCCACTCTCCGGCTGGCGTGTTTACTCTCTGGAACGCGTCCTCTCCTGGGGAGCTGAGCGCACCTCTTCTGTGGGGTGAGGTGGGGGCCAGGGGCCCAGCAGGATGCCGACCTTGACCTCTGTCCAACGTTGTGGGTTTTCAACTTCCTCTGTAATCAACTTCCCGTTGGAGGGCCAGCTGGGGGCACAGAGACGAGTCACCGCATCTCCAGCGATGTATCATCAGGCCCCCGCTGTGAGCGGGGCGCTGTGCTTCCCCAAAGGAACGGCCCGCCAAGTCTGCCCCAAAGACCGCGAGGTCCCGTGAGAGGGGGGCCTGTGTGGCCAGAGCCCAGGAGAAAGACAGAGGGCTTTGGGTGAAGGTGGGAGACGGATGGGAAGAACCTGGGCAGGGGGTTGGGGGCCTGGAGTTTGGAGGCAGGAGGGGCACAAAATTGTGACTTCCAACTCTGGCTGCACCATCTACTAAGAGTTTGGACAAGTGAGCCTCTCGGGGCCTCGGTTGCCCCATTTGTCTTTGGGGTACCAAGCAGTCTCACCTCTAAGGGCTCTTATTCATTTGTTTTGTCTTTTTTAGGGCCGCACCCACAGCATATGGAAGTTCCCAGGCTAGGGATCGAATCGGAGCTACAGCTGCCGGCCTACACCACAGCCACAGCAACACCGGACTCTTAACCCCCTGAGCGAGGCCAGAGATCGAACCTGCCTCCTCATGGGTACTAGTCGGGTTCGTTACCGCTGAGCTGCCACGGGAACTCTTCTTCGCAGCTTAAATGCAATGGTTCCCGGAAAAGTCTGAGAACAGGGCCAGGCCCAGGGCAAGCTGATCAGGGCCAGTTGTGTGGTTGTCATTTTGAAGAGAGATGGGACCTGGCAGGAGTTGTGAGCTGGCAGGGGTGGATGCCCACACAAGGGGGCCCAGAGGCAGGGCAGTCTAGTGGTTGAAGCCCAGGTTCCAACCCCAGTGCTCCCACTAACAGGCTGTGTGGCCTTGGTGCAGCCCCCTAACGCCTTGGCACCTCGTTTTCCCTATCTGCAAAGTGAGGGTAACGACGCCACCCCCAAGCCCCGCGGCTCAGATGCAGTGATGCCTAGAAGGCACCTCACGCGGCGCTAGTAATTGCTATTGTTTAAAAGAGGGCACAGAGAGGTTAAGTCACTTGTCCAAGGCCAAGCAACAGCCCGTCAATGTGGCTGAGAACCCCCACGGCTCCCCGACCCCCCACTGTGCCGCCCCCCCCCCATGGTTCCTGGTTTTGCTGGTCTTCAGGGCAGCGGCCCAGCCTGGCCTGGCCTTTGAGGGAAGTAAAAGTGCCCGGGTAGGGGGGGGGTGACCAGGTGGGAAGGTGTAGGCTCTGGCTCCTCTGGGCCTCGAGGTCCCCTTGTCACCCCTCACACCAAACCCAGCTCTGCGGAGGAGCCCCGGGAGTCCTCTTGTCACAGACCGTGTGACCGCAGTGTGGTCATATTTCTGAGAAGCCCTCGCCTCTTGCCCAACCATCACCACCAGGGACAAAGCTGTTCCTTAGCAACCTCCTCTCCCCTTCTTGGCTACTCGGGCCCAAGCCGAGGGCACCTCCAGCTGACAGGGGGAAGCAGGACGCTTTAATCACTGCAGTGGCCACAGGCTGGGGCCAAAGGTGTGCTGGGAGTGTGTGCGTGTCGGGGAAAGAGACCGGGGTGTCTTCTCTGGCTTCCAGGCCCATCCAGGGGTGCAGCCCAACCCAGGTCCCCCTGATGATCGTGGAGCAGAAGGGACCCCAACCAGGGGAGCCGACTCTAGCCTGGGCAGGAAGTTTGGCTCTTTCAGCTTTCTTTCTTCAAGTTGTGACCGCCTCTCCCTTCTGTGCCTCAGACTCCTTTTTTTTTTTTTTTTCTCTTTCTTTCTTATTTTTTCTTTTTAGGGCTGCACCAGCGGCATATGGAGGTTCCCAGGCTAAGGGTTGAATCGGTGCTGTAGCTGCCGGCCTACACCACAGCCACAGCAATGCGGGACCCAAGCCACATCTTCGACCTACACCACAGCTTATGGCAATGCCGGACCCTTAACCCACTGAGCAAGACCAGGGATTGAACCTGCATCCTCACGGATGCTAGTCAGATTCGTTTCCGCTGAGCCATGACGGGAACTCCTCAGGCTCCTTTCTTGGTGGGAGACCATGGCAGGAGGGAGAACCAGACCACACAGAACCAGACCACTTTGGTGCCAAAGCTGGAAGGGGCTGCCAGGATGCTCTCCTGGGCAAAGACTGTAGCATCTTCTGCATCATATTTGTTAACATCTTTGGATTTCATCTGTTCCATTCAATTCAGTTTTTACAAGCCTAAAATTTATTTATTTATTTTTATGGTTGCATCCACAGCGTATGGAAATTCCTGGACCAGGGCTTGAATCTGAGCTGCAGCTGTGACCTATGCCGCAGCTGCCGCAATGCCAGACCCTTAACCCACTGAGCCAGGCGGGGGGATCAAACCTTCACCTTTGTAGTGACCTGAACCGCGGCAGTCAGATTCTTAACCCATTTTGCCACAGCAGGAACTCCTAAAATTTATTTTAAAAGGGAACTATATCATTACTCTAGGTGAATAACTAGGATCACTTACCATGGATACAATATAATCACAAAAATTAATATTATTCAGACAGTGAGGTCAGCTTCCCAAGGGCAGTGGTTGGTGATTTATTGCTGGGTCTTCAGCATCCAGAGCAGGAGCCGGCACATGATAGGGACTCAACAGATCCTTTCTGAATGAGGGGCAGGGTCGATGGATAAATACGGGAAGGAAAGCGGGACCTGGATGTGATACTTGAAGTGCAGAGCCTTTGTTAAAACCAGGAAAAGCAAACATTCGAGAGGTGCGACAGCCACACCAGCCCCAAATGGAGACTTGCTTCTTGATGTGTCCACCGTGTTCAGGAGAGGGTCCTAGGTAAGTCTGCCCAGGTGACAGGACACATGGGTGTGGGGACAGACGCCAGCCCCCTCTGCCACCGTGGCCACTTCTTTTTATTTATTTTTTAGAGACACATCTGTGGCACAGGCAGCCAGGCTAGGGGTTGAATTGGAGCCGCAGCCACTGGCCTATGCCACAGCCACAGTGATGCCAGATCCAAGCCACATCCTTGACCTATGCCACAGCTTGCGGCAATGCTGGATCCTTAACCCACTGAGCAAGGCCAGGGACCAAACCCACAACCTCATGGACACTAGGTGAGTCCTTAACCTACTGAGCCACAATGGGAACTCCACGTGTGGCCACTTCCATGTCCACCTTGCTGAGGGCTGGCTGTCCAAAGGGACTCTCTCTCCTCACTGACCCCTCCCTGCTCTCCCTGCTGCACTGGTCAGAGCCATCTTGGCAGAGCATGGAGTCGCTGTTCTCGCCTGGCAGGAGCCTGTGGGGGTGGCCACCGGGCCACTTCAGCAGAGGCCTGGCACAGGAAGCCTGACATCACCCTGACTCACAGCTCGGGCGAGCTGGGGGTGGCTGTCACTCATCACTCTCACCTTCATACCTGCCCTGACCCAAGGATCGCAGTCACACCATTCATTTCTTCCTGTCTCCCCCCGGGGCCTCTGCTTGGGGTGTGGGTTTGGAAGGAGGAGGAAGGAAAACACGACTGAACGCAGAGCTTTGCGCCGCTGTGGAAGGGAAGCCGCTTTGCGTGGGGCAGGGGGCTGGGAGGACGTGCTGGCGGGGCAGGGAAAGACCCCGAATCCCAAAGGCAGGACGCCAGTGACACGTCAACAGCTGTCAAAATAGATGGTTACAAACAAGGATGACAGAATCATTTGTTTTGGTTCGGCATTTGAATAAAAAAAAAAAAAAAGCGGAGCCCCAGACCTGCTTGATGGCATCTGCTCTGTAACAGTCAAGCCAGGAAAACAAAAACCTCTGACTGTGGCACCACCGCCTCTCCCCGCCACGCCTTGCCCTTACCATCTAGCGACAGGGAGCAGGGTCCTCCCTCGGGGACCTGCAACCCCGGGGCCATACCAAGTAACGGAGACCCCTCCTCACGCCGTCTTCCACCCATGAGTCAGAACCCTGTCTCCCCCGGGGATGGTGGTCCTGGGGAAACAGCAGGGGGAGGCGGGGAGAGACAGCCCGGGCCGTGACTCACGCAGGGTGGGGGGCGTCTTTAGTCAGAGCAGAAGTGGGGGTGGGACGTGGGTTCCGTCCTCTTCCCGCTCTCTTCTTAGCCCGAGCTTGGCCTTCATCTCGTTATGGGGGTGGGGGGTTTCCCTGGTTTGGGAATAGAGGAAAGAGGCCAACGGGAGACCCTCGTTCATGGCTAAGTCGGGCCTCCTTGAGCCTGTGACCCAGTGCTAAAAAGGGGACAGCCCCAAAGCTAGTGGCACGGAGTGGAGGGACGTACTCGGTCGCCTTGGGCAGAAATCACGGGTCCTGGCCAGAGTGCTGGGCAGGCCCCTGGGTACTGGGCCACTAGCCAAACCTGCACCAGTACGCTCCGCTCCCACACGCTCTCCCCGCCAGGCACAGGCCCTTCAGTCCAGGAGGGGGGGAGGCTCAGGCCAGGGGCGTGGGGGTCTGGGGGCTGGAGGCCCCACGCTGCGAAGCTGATTTTCACGCCTGAGCCAGGATCCCAGCTGGCCAGTCCCGACTGCTCCTCCCCATGGGGCTGGAAGCCCGTGGCTCCTGGTGGAGCTGGTGACGCCAGCCCCACGGGCCAGCAAGACTGGACTTGACCACCCTTTTGTGTGCTCTGTAATTTGCCCCTGGAGTCAGCCATTAAGTCACTCGCCAGGCTGATGCCAAGGATAAGGGCCCGTTATCAGCCGCTGGGATCTGTGGCCCAGACTCCTCGGCTCTGTTGTCGGCTTTGCCGCATCAGCCTCCAGACTGGCCTGGGAGGGAGGAGTGGGCGCTGCAGGTGTCCAGGCAGCGGCACAGCCTTACAGCCCTGGAAACGGTGGGGGCGAGCAGCTGGTCTACTGTAGCATCCAACTGACAGGTGGGGACAATGAGGAGCTAAGAGGGTGATGTAGTCCCAGGAATCTTGGGAGTCCTTGAGGCTTTTCTCTCCTGAGTTCCCTCTGCCTCGAAGTACACACAAACTACCAGCTCTGCCTCCAGCATTATGGAACTGCATACAGATGATGCTCCAACACACACACACACACACACACACACACACACACACACACACACCACTGGAAGAGTTGAGAGTTTACAAGCCAAGGGGAGGGCTTGGGGGTCCACAGCAGTAGCCCTCCAAGACAGTCTGGACATAGGAGTCTGCAGCAGGGTAGGGAGGGTGTTTTCTTTTTCTTTTTGCTTTTTAGGGGAGCACCTATGGCATATGGAAGTTCCCAGGCTAGGGCTTGAATGGGAGCTGAAGCTGCCCACCGACACCACAGCCACAGAAACTCAGGGATCCGAGCTGCAGCTCACGGCAACACCAAATCCTCAACCCACTGTCCTCAACCCACTGAGCAAGGCCAGGCATCAAACCTGCCACATCTTCGTGGACACTAACTAGTTGAGTTTGTAACCTTGTGAGCCACAATGGGAACTCTGGAAGGGCCTCAGGGCACAGGGTAGTGACTGGAGGGAGGGAGTGGGGGCCTAGGGGTTTGGGTTCTAAAATCCTAGGCAGCTAGGTGGGGGTGGGGGCGCTCCCACTCCGGGGTACTGTCCCCACGTACCTGAATGTCTCTACTGCCAACGTCTCCTGCCCCAGCCCAGGGGCCCAGACCCCCACGCACTCCTGGGACTCACCACATCCGCCCCAGCGGAGGGGGCGCGCAGAAGGGAAGTGGAGCCCCTCGCTCCCCAGTCTTACTGCTCATCTCGGGGTCAAGTCCAGTCCAGGGCCCCCGCTGCAGGTCTAGGTGGGGCTCGGAGGGTGGGGAGAGGGTGCAGGAGGCAGATTCGGGTAGTTCTTGTCCCTCTTCCCCTTGGTGAGGCTCTTGAAATTCCCACAAGGCCCCAGGGAGAGCCCAGCAGCGTCAGCAGAGTTCCCCTTCAGATCAGGCCTGTGACTTGGGGAAGTGCTTCACCCTGGGCCCCTGGAGTTTCCCTGAGCTTGGGGGGAGGAAGCCTTGCCCCGCCAACAACTGTAAAAGTCGTCACTGGCTCCCCTGCCCACCCCAGGCCAAGGCCCGGGGGTCTTCTTCATGCCAAGTCAGGGTCTTGGGCTCAGAGGACGCTGAGGTTCTGGCCTAGCTTGGCCACTGAGCATCTGCAAAACCCCCGGCTGGTGTCAGCCAGGAAATGGAGGAGGGGGAGGGGAATTGGAGTCCCTCGGGCCCAGGGTCTCTTAGGCAGAAGAGAGGAGGCACATCAAGGCACGGTTCCCCATCCTGCAGTGTGGAAACCATCCGTGGCAACAGACACAAGTCAACTTTTGTTGTGACAGATTCCCAGGAGGTGGTGAATCCTGGGAGGGAAGAGCGAGAAGGGAGAGGGAGCGGGGCGAGGGGCATCGCTGGCCCGAGGATGGGGATGTGCAGCTGAGAAGCCAGCCGAGTTCTCAGGGACCGTGCAGCTGCGGAGCGGGCCCAAGGGTGAGGGCGCTCAGGAAGAGCCCTGGGGCGCCAAGGTGGGAGGGGGGCGTCTGGGGAAACACCTTCCCTGCAGGGCTGTCGCGGGCTTCCTCTCCCAGCGCACCCCTCCCCCGTCCGCCAGCCCGCTCCGGTCCCGGCCCGCCCAGGCTGCACCCAGCGTGAGGCGGCGGGGGCGGCGCGGGCTCCTTCCTGCTCTGTCCTTGTATGGTGACCCGGGAGGCCGGCCCACGGCTACTTAAGCCGGGGCGCCGCAGAGACAGCCCGGAACAGACGGTTCAGGCAGCGCCGCCGCAGCCGCGAGAGCCCGGAGCGCGCGCGGGGAGGGAGGAAAGAGAAGAGGAGCGGGAGGAGGGGAGACGGACGACATGGGGCTGGAGGCGGCGCGCGAGCTGGACTGCGCGGCGCTGGGCGCGCTGCTGCGGGAGCCGCGGGAGGCCGAGCGCACGCTGCTGCTCGACTGCCGCCCCTTCTTGGCCTTCTGCCGCCGCCACGTGCGCACCGCACGGCCGGTGCCCTGGAACGCGCTGCTCCGGCGCCGCTCTCGCGGCCCGCCCGCCGCCGCCCTCGCCTGCCTGCTGCCCGATCGCGCGCTGAGGGCGCGCCTGGCCCGCGGAGAGCTGGCGCGGGCCGTGGTGCTGGACGAGGGCAGCGTCTCGGTGGCCGAGCTCCCGCCCGACGGCCCAGCCCACGCGCTGCTCGCAGCGCTACTGCACGAGACCCGCGCCGGGCCCACCGTCGTGTGCTTCCTGCCAGGTGAGCGCCGGCCGGCCCGCGTTCCCCGCCCTCGGCTGCCGCGTCCCCGACCCCCTCCCGGCCCTCCGGGCTAACGTGTCCCGGTCCAACTTGCAGGAGGCTTCGATGGCTTCCAGGCCTGCTGCCCCGATCTGTGCTCTGAGGCCCCCGCCCCGCCGATGCTGCCCGAAAACAGCCGCCCCGACCCCAGGGCTCCCTCGTATGACCAGGTGAGTTGAGATCGGGGTTCCTTGTCAGTGTCCCCCTGACCCCAAGGGTAGGCGCCTCTGGGGAAAGTCTGCCATTTGTGGAAGCAGGAGTTTGTCTATGTCCACAGTCACCTGTGTGTGTGTCCTCACCCCTTAGAGGGGAGAACCCCTTTGTGTATGTCTGGTGGGGCTTGTTCCCTGCGCACCTTGGAGAGCCTGTGTCTGTCCTCTGAGCAGCGTAATTTAGAGGCTTGGCGGGAAATGTCTATCTGTGAGCGAGCGTACATCTCCGCGTGTCCCCTTGTGTCCTCGTATTCCCGAGCCTGATTCCTGGTTAGGACCGGCTCCTGTTGCCCAGGCCAGTCTGCCCCTGTCTATGCCCAACACCCCCGCCCCCCACCGGCCACCAGCGCAGTGCTCCAGCCCTCCAGGCCAGGCTGAGACCTCACCGCTGCCTCTGCCTCTCCTTCTCCAGGGTGGCCCCGTGGAGATCTTGCCCTACCTCTTCCTGGGCAGCTGCAGCCACTCGTCCGACCTGCAGGGGCTGCGGGCCCGCGGCATCACTGCGGTCCTCAACGTCTCAGCCAGCTGCCCCAACCACTTTGAGGGCCTGCTGCGCTACAAGAGCATCCCCGTCGAGGACAACCAGATGGTGGAGATCAGTGCCTGGTTCCAGGAGGCCATCGGCTTCATCGGTAAGAGGCGGGCCTCAGTGCGGGACCTGGCGGGGTTCCAGGGGTGGGGGCTGGGGCCCACCGTCCTGTCTGACCCCCCTCTCCCCCATTTCCCTCGCAGACTCGGTGAAGAACAGTGGAGGCCGGGTGCTAGTACATTGCCAGGCGGGCATCTCACGCTCCGCCACCATCTGCCTGGCGTACCTGATACAGAGCCGCCGCGTGCGTCTAGACGAGGCCTTCGACTTTGTTAAGCAACGCCGGGGAGTCATCTCCCCCAACTTCAGTTTCATGGGGCAGCTGCTGCAGTTCGAGACTCAGGTGCTGTGTCACTGAGGCTGGCCGTCACCGTGCTGGCTCCCACCGGGGCCCAGGAGCACAGAGCTGCCTGATTCCTGGGGACAGCTGGGGCCCCAGTCCCCCACTGCACCCCTCACCCAGCTGGAGGCGCTGGGATACAGCGATGCTGGACTTTCTCGCCTGGTGCTCTTCTGCTAGGGGTTCGAGGGCCGGCCCTCAGTCCTCATTCTGGAAGGAGAGTGGAGGCTCTGTCTGCTTCCCTCCCCTCCTGTCCTCTGGCAGAAACGAACTGGACTCTACACCCGTGGATTTCCACTGGTCCCGCCATGCTGGAGCCCTTGGAAGCCTGAGGGCTCTAAGGAACAAGCTGTGACAACCAGGAGCCCTGTCTGGGGGTGGGCCACCCTGAGGCCTGGAGCCCGAGTCCTGTGCGGGGCTCGGGGAAGTAGGCGGATGCCGTGTCTGGACGTCTTGGTTGCGTGTGTGCGTGTGAGCGTTTCACGCCTGTGTTGGCGCTGGAAAGTTATGTGTGTTCAACTGACATTTAACACTCCCTCCCCCACTTCCTCCCGGCCCTGTGGGCGGGGTTGGAAACTTAGCACTTTATATTTATACAGAACATCGAGGATGTGTCAATAAAATATTTTGTTTAAGAAACAACTTCTCAAGCGTCTGGTCTCCAGTCAGTGCCTGGGAAAGTGCTAAAAAGCGATTTCTCAATCAGACCTCACCTTCCTTTGTGCGTCCGGGCCTGGAAAACGGAAGGAGGAAGATACAGGGTGACCTCACCTCCTTGTCCCTGTCCCCTGGGGGCTGGTGCCCTTTCTCAGGCACGCTTCTGTCTCCAGAGCTGAAAGCGGTGGTTTTTAAGAGGCTGGCTCCAGGCTTATTTCAGTTTCCACCTTTGGTCCTGCGGGAGAAGACAGTGTGTACCTTCGGAGCTGGATCCAGCACTGCCCTGGGCAGACCTACTTACTTTCTGGATCATGTGTGTGTGTGTGTGTGCACATGTACACGTGCATATGAGCACGCATGCGGCCATCTGGACATGGGGTGGGGGGTGTTCTTGACCTGCACACACCATGTGTCTGTGTGTGCCTGTGAGTGTGGTTCCCCTGGGCTGTGTGTACCTGCGCCCACAGCAGGGCAACACAGCCTTTCACCTCCCACTTTCCTGGGCTGTCCCTGCCAGGGCTCATGGCAGCCCTTGATCCAAAGCTTCCTGTCCCCAGAGAACACATGGCCGGGTGTCTGGGGTGGAGGGCAGGTCCCTTGGGATAGACTGAGGTGCTCTTCACTGCCACCCAACCTGAGTGTCTTCAATGACCTTGGTTACGTGCTCAGAACGGAATGCCATTTTCTGGGCAGACACGAGGCATGGGCCCACCCACAGCCAGAGGCTGAGGGGGTGCTGGAAAAGGGGTGCTGTCATTTGCTGGAGAACAGCGGTGCTGGGGCCCTTGAGGACAGCTCAGCAAGAGCTTGTCCTGTGTCAGCCGTAATTCTGATGCTCCTGGCCACTTGGAGTGTCCTCTGCCTAACTGGGTTTTGTCCTTCCAAATGCAGCACAAGGGTAACCGCTGCAGAAGGCCACCTCTGAGTGCCTGGCAGGGCCCACATGAGGTGGGCAGTGGAGTTTGACAGCTAGGGGGTCAGTGTGACTTGCCCTCTCTGATTTTAGGTTCGATGCCTTTGAAATGGGGTTTTGTCATTAGCCCCCACCTCTTAGGTGGGATTGAGAATTACAGGAGTCAGTCCGGGTCAAGGCTTAGCCCAGCACCCGTACATAGTAGGTGCTCAGGAAATGTTAGCTACTAGGCCTCCTGTGCCTTGTTCCTTCCGCTCTGGGGTGGGGGAGGCACGCCTGGTGGGGACCAAGCAGAGGTGGAGTTGCCATCAGGGCTTCCACAGGCCTTGAGTGGCTCTGTTTGCTCCTGCCCACAACCCCCGTACCCAGCTCCGGGTGAAAGGGGAGCATCGCGGGCCTTGAGTCACTGAGGCCTCCCCCTCCCTGATCCTTCTCACACAGTAGGGCAGGTGGCTGAGGCCCCTGTCCCATTCCATACTATCTCAGCTTCACCCCATTCCACTCTACTCCGCTGCCTGTATCTTTGTCTTTCAAACAAACTGTGTTTCTTTCCCTTCTTGCCCTCCTTCCCTTCTTTCCTTCCAATTTATTAAAAATTTGGTGTTCCTGTCATGGCTCAGTGGTAGGGAAACTGACTAGTATCCATGAGGGATACAGGTTCGATCCCTGGCCTGGCTCAGTAGGTTAAGGAGCCGGTGGTGAGCTGTGGTGTAGACCACAGATGCGGCTCAGATCTGGCGTTGCTGTGGCTGTGGTGTAGGCCGGCAGCTGCAGCTCCGATTAGACCTCTAGCCTGGGCACTTCCATATACTGCGGGTGTGGCCCTAAAAAGCAAAAATAAACAAACAAATAAATAATAAAATAAAGTAAAATAAAATAAAATTGTGGCTCAGAGGGTTAAAAACCCAAACCCGACATAGTGTCTATGAGGATGTAGATTTGACCCAGCCTCGCTTGGTGGGTTAAGGATCTGGTGTTTGGAATTTCCCTTGTGGCTCAGTGGTTAACGAACCTGACTAGTATTCATGAGGATGCGGGTTCTATCCCTGCCCCACTCAGTGGGTTAAGGATCCGGGATGGCCATGATCTGTGGTGTAGGTTGCAGATGTGACTTGGATCCGGTGTTGCTGTGGCTGTGGTATAGGCCAGTAGCTGCAGCTCTAATTGGACCCCTACCCTGGGAACCTCCATAAGCCACGGGAGGCTTATGGAGTCTTAAAAAAAAAACGCAAAAAAAAAAAAAATTTTAAAGTCGTGGTAAAAATATGTAACAAAGTCTACCATCTTTACTTTTTTTCAGTGTGCACTTTAGTAATGGTAAGCGTCTTCATGTAATTGTTGTGAAACAGATCTCCAGAGCTTTTCCATCTTGCAAGGCTGAAACTGTACCCATTGAATAACAACTCCCCATCCCCCCTCCTTCAGCTCCTGGTGACCACCACCCTACCCTCTGCCCCTGGATGGGCTCTGGCGCCCCGCCCAGGTGGAACCATACACCATTTGTCCTGTTGTGAGTGGCTTATTTCACTTAACACAATGCCCTCATGACACAGTGCACTTCTTTTCTTTTCTTTTCCTTTTTGCTTCTTAGGGCTGCACTTTGGGTATATGCAAGTTCTTGTGTATCTACAGCAACGCAGGATCTGAGCTGCATCTGCGGCCCACACCACAGCTCATGGCAACGGCGGATCCTGAACGCACTGAGCTGGGCCAGGGATCAAACCTGCATCCTCATGGATACTAGTTGAGTTCTTAACCCACTGAGCCCAATGGGAACTCCCTGCCCTTGTGACTGTCCCCTTTTCCGTGAAATAAAAGTTTAAAAAAACAGAGTGACTTTTTCCTCCTTCCACCGTCAGACTGGGGGCACCTCAGGGTCTCAGGCAGCGTTCCCCACACCTGAGCATCCGGCAGCAGCGGGAAAGGGACCTCCCCAGGCTGGAAAACGAGATTCCTCCTAGCACTGCCTCCTCTCACCTCTCCACGATGCGTCTATGCCCCCTGGTGGAGGGAGGGGACCTGAGTAAAAGCACCCCTCCACCTCCACCTCTCGCCCCATCCTCACCCTCTCTTCCACTGCAGTCAGGCCAGAAAGGGTCTCATCAGGGTCCAGAAAGCTTGGGCCTGGGCTGGTACGAGAGGGAGGAGCTGCAGGTGGGAGCCGCGGGGCGGGGCTGCAAGTGGGGGCCGCGGGGCGGGGCTACAGGTGGGAGCCGCGGGGCGGGGCTGCAGGTGGGGGCCGCGGGGC
>PVHT020003144.1:9593054-9621655 GCA_004024745.2 Catagonus wagneri | reverse complement strand
GCATCTGCTCTCCAGACAAGCCCAGCCAGCAAGTCATCATGGAGGCCTTTGCTGAATTCAAACGCTTCACGTGCATCAGGTTTGTCGACTATGAGGGCCAGAGGGACTTCATTTCCATCGTGCCCATGTCTGGGTGAGTGCAAGGCTTCCAGGCGGTGGGAGTGTTCAGCTGCGCACGTGTGCGGGGTAGGGGGAGGGGGGAGCCGCGGCTGTTTGGAGGTCAGAATGGAATTAGCAAAGCCCTCGTCTGAAACTCCTGTCTGGGCCTCTCCTGGCTCCAGAGTCCCCTGCCCAACCGAGTGGTGTGCCTGACATGAGCACACCTGGGCAGAACGGGGGGGAAGAGTAGGAGTTCCCACTGTGGCTCAGTGGGTTAAGATCCTGACTAGTATCCATGAGGACTAGGATACTAGTAAGGTTTGATCCCTGGCCTTTCTCAGTGGGTTAAGGATCTGGCCTTGGTATGGCTGTGGGTGTAGGCCGGCAGCTGCAGCTCTTATTTGACCTCTAGCCTGGGAACTTCCGTATGCCCTAAAAAGACAAAAAACCCAGCTAGTATCTATGAGGATGCAGGTTTGATCCCTGGCCTCACTCAGTGGGTTAAGGACTGGCGTCGCCATGAGCTGTGGTGTACACTGCGGATGCAACTCAGATACTGTGTGGCTGTGGCTGTGGTGTAGGCCAGCAGCCACAGCTTCGATTAGACCCCTAGCCTGGGAACTTCCATGTGCCACAGGTGTGGCCCTAAAAAGCAAAAAAAGAAAAAGCAAAAAAAAAGAAAAAGCAAAAAAAAAAGAAAAACGTAGGGGAGAGGAGGGCAGGGAGAGGGTCTTGACTCCTTGATGGATCCACCATCTCCATTTCTGGGGAGTGAGTGCAAGTTTCCTGGGACGGACTTGGCCTTAGATCCAGGTTCTGCAGGGCAGAGCCCGGTGACTCTGGCAGCTTCCTTCGCTTCTGAGCCTTGCCTGTCTTCTCTCTAAAATGGGGGTAACGGAGAAAGACAGGTGTCGTATGGAATCTCTTATAACTGGCGTCTAAAACACTGCACAAATGAACATCTCAACAGAAAAGAAAAGCACGAACTTGGGGAACAGACTTGTGGTTGCCAAGGGGGCGGGGGAGGGTTGGGGAGGGGTGGGAGGGAATGGGGTTAACTGGTGCTTTAATGATGGAAAAGCAAGGAGATCCAACTGTATTGCACGGGGAACTATATCTAATCACATGTGACAAATCCATATATGTACATGTAACCGGGTCACCACGCGGTGCAGTTGGAAAATCTGACAGAAATCTGTAAACCAGCTATAATGCAAAAAAAAATAAAAAATATAAAAAAAATGGGGGTAATGGCAATACTGATGAGCTTGTTAGGGGCCTAAGAGAATGTGCCAGGCTCTGACTTGGGGCTCCCCGCAGGGGGACATCCACGTTGGTATCGTCCTTGAGGCTCAGGCTGGTGATGGTGCTCCAGTCCACCCCGTTCCCAGAGGACCAGGCAGTGAGGGGACTGGGGGACGGCAAGCTGGGGACTAGTGCTGAGGAAGGGGCGCGGATCCCTGGTCTTAGGAGGGGCAAGGGGCTGACTCCCTGGGCTGCTGCGTTCTCTTGGCCCCGCAGGTGCTTCTCCAGCATAGGGCGTAGTGGAGGGATGCAGGTGGTATCCCTGGGACCCAGCTGTCTCCAGAGGGGCCGGGGCATCGTCCTGCACGAGCTCATGCACGTGCTGGGCTTCTGGCATGAGCACTCGAGGGCCGACCGGGACCGCTACATCCGCGTGAACTGGAACGAGATCGTCCCAGGTGAGTCTGGTCGTGCGCAGTCAGGCTGGACGTGGGGCCAGTGAGGTGGGAGGTGGTCCCGGGAGGAGACGGTGGCAGGCACCAGCCAGGACCTGAGGCATTGCCTGGCTATTTGGAGCGGTTATCTGTCTTCTCCACTATCTGCCTGTGTCTCCGGTGAAGGTGGGGTTCCTGCTTCCTTCCGAGACCTGGAGAGCAGTCCAGGTGCTGCTGCTCTAGGCTCTGAGCCTTCATTGCGCCCTTGGTCACCTGGAGCTGGGGCATCCATTTGCCCTGTGTCTCATTTCTCGTCCCTGAACCAGCAGTTACCTGGGAGAGTCGATGGTCTTAGGACTCGTGCTCACTGTGTACTCAGTCAGCGGTCTCTGGATGTGTTATGCGGGGTCGGGGCAGGGGCTGAGTTCCAGCTGGGGGCGCTGAACCAGGACAGAAGCCCTGGGGTAGTGGGCTGTGTGTGCCAAGTGCTGGATGCAGGAGGCGGAGGGCAGAGCTGTAGGGCCCAGTATCTGCGGGATGGATGCTGAGGGGGCACCTGGGACAGAAAGGACAGAGCGACCGTATCTTAAAAAGCGGCGGTGGGAAAGCAGAGTTTGGTCTGGGCCACTGCTTCAGACGCCAGGGAGCAGCAGGTGTGTGCTGGGCAGGGCGCTGGTGTTCAGATTCCAGCAATAGTGGAACCCTGCCCTTTGGAGGAGGGGGACAGCCTGATGTAGGAGGTGAGAGGAGTTGAGAAAATTGCTACATGAGGAAGGGGAGTAGCGGAGGTAAATGATGATTTGTGCTTTGAGGGTACAGAGGAAGAAGCGCCGGGAGGACTCCTGTAAGCGCAGGGCTTTGGGTGTGAGCGCCTTTGCTGCCGCAGTGGGCTTAGCCAGGTGACATGGTCAGGGGAGGCTGTCCGAGGTAGAGACTGGCATGCGTGGACGCCCCCCCCCCACCCCAAGAGTGGGATGGGGGTGGGGCTTGAGATCAGAGATTAGGGAAGTGTGGGGGTGTGCGATGACGGTGACACCATGCCTTGAAAATAGACTGTAATCCTTTCAAGAGTTCATGGAATACTTGGGAAAATTTAGGATAGCCATAAAAACTTCAAATTTGAAAAAGTAGAAGTAGTACAAGTGTTCTGATCATGACGTAAAAAGCAGGAACTGGTAAACTTTTTCCACTTGGAAATTAAAGTTTAAAAAACAACACCTTTTTTTTAGTGATGGGATTCAATCCCAGGGATTCTTTAAAAAGCATGAAAGCGCGTTAGAACCAAAGGTTCACAACCAAAGCCACGCTCAGGGAGAATGTGTTGACTTAAATACCTGTATCAATAAAAAGAACAAATTAAGTATTTCAAACCAAGTTTAAAAAAAATGAAAGCAGGAGGGAATTAATGAAAAGTAAAGGCAGAAATTAATGAGTTAGAGAACAAACAGCATTAATAACAGGTTAAACACCAGCTACCCTAATGGAAAAAGTTGCTGAAGAATGGAGAAAAATGAGAATACATTTGTATTTAGTTAACACGTGCAGAACAGACTGCTGAAATGCTGTTACTGATAACAGCAATTAACTGTAGGGGTGGGGGGTGGGCGTTCGGAAGGGAGATGGAGTGGGAAACTTACATAATATCTTAACATTTTTTGATTTTTGATTTTGGGGGGGGGCGTCACCCTGTGGCATACGGAAATTCCCGCGCCAGGGAGCAACTCCGAGCCTCAGCCGTGACCCACACTGCAGCCACTGGCAACGCTGGATCCTTAACCCACTGCTCCTGGGAGAGAACCCGCACTCTGGCAGCACCCAAGCCACTTGCAAAGACAGTGCCCATCCCACTGCGCTGCACTGGGAGCTCCATTTTTTTGATTTTTGAACCAGATAAGTTGCCTCTTGAAAGTGATATTTAATAACTTAAAGGTTTATTAACAGGAAGAAATAAGCACACTCTATCGGACAGGTACATCAGGCAGGTGATGGATGGAAAGGTACTGGACCATTTTAGTGGAGAAGAGGCCGCTGGTGACCATGGGTGGGTGTGGAGGTGGCTGCATGGCGGGTGCGGCTCTTCTTTCCGAGGCTCACTGTGAGGGGCAGGGGAGAAACTGAGGGAGGAAACATTCTTCCTCCCAGGCCCGGGGGACCCAAGCACAGGGAGAAGCAGGTGTCCTGGCCAGTGGGGATGCGCTGGGCTCCACACCTGCGGGGGCGGGTGCCGCAGGGCGGAGGCAGGGACAGCAGCCGGCTTTGCAGCGGGGAGTGCGGGACGGCGCCGCGGCCGCGCTCACAGGGCTCTGAAGCGGGGCTGGGGAGTAGGTACTCTCTGTCTCCGGTAGGGGGCGGCCAAGACGCCGAGCAGCTGCGACTTCATGAAAGCCGTAGGTCAGGACAGAGGTAGTCTCGTACCAGGTGAGCTCGGGAGGAGAAAGAGATGGACAGAAGTCTAGGAGGCGATGGCGGGCCAGCCACCAAGTCCCTCTGCTTGTACGTCAGCCGGTGCAAGTCTGGAACCTTCCTAGGGCACCAAGGAGACGGGGATCAGGGATCAGTTCTGGGGGTGGGGACGTGCATATTTGGCTGTAGTTTCGGACACTTCAGCTCAGATAGGTTATACGTTTCCGGAAACCCCCTATCATGTTCCTTTCCTCTGCCTTCCCCTCCCCACCCCTGCCCTCCCCCCACAACCTGCCCGCTTTCCGCCCCTCCCCCCACCCTTTTCCCCCATTGCCAAGTACGTTTTCAGGCTTTGAAATCAACTTCATCAAATCTCGGAACAGCAACATGCTGGTGCCCTATGACTACTCGTCGGTGATGCACTATGGAAGGTGAGAGCCCCCTTCCCTACCTCCGTCCCCCCCGCGCTGCCCGGCCAGCCGCTGCCCTGATCTGGACTCAGGCCCCTGCCTTCTGGGTTTCAGGCTCGCCTTCAGCCGGCGCGGGCTGCCCACCATCACGCCCCTCTGGGCCCCCAGCGTCCACATTGGCCAGCGATGGAACCTGAGCACCTCAGACATCGCACGGGTCCTCAGGCTGTATGACTGCAGCCCCAGTGGCCATGACCCCCCTCAAAAAGGTGAGTGATTGGGGGAGGGGAGCGTGATCTGAGGAGCCGGAAGAGGGCTCCTGTGTTGCAGTGGGCACCACGAGGGTGGAATGCTGGGTGAATGGGTGAGACCACCAGAGCTCACCACAGAGATGCAGAAAAAGCATTTGAAAAATTAACATTCACTTAGGATTGTAAATACTGTTGGCAGTTAGGAACAGAGCCCACTGTCTTAGCCTTAATGTGAGTATCTGCCAAAAACCCAGAGCAAAAATCACTTCTACTGTCAAAACATTAAAGTTGAGACCAAGACGAGTTTTCCTATTATTGTCCCATCTATTCAACAACATAGTGAAAGTCTTAGCCATTGCAGAATAGAAAGAAAAAAATGAAGTCTGAGGATTGGGAAGGAAGCAAAAATGGTCATTATTCATAGATAATTATCTACATCAAAAATAATAAAACCTATAAACAAACTACTAGAACTAAAGAATTTTTTAAAGGTAAAATATAATCAATATATAAAACTCAACTGTAAGAGTTCCCTTGTGGCACATTGGCGTTGTTTCTCGCAGTCACTTGAATTGCTGCTGTGGTGCAGGTTCGATCCCTGCCCTTGGAACTTGCTGCGGTTGTGGCAAAAAAAAAAAAAAAAACTGTACTTCTGTATATCAATAGTGAAATATAAATATTAAAAAAGATATCATTATAATAGTGAAGATAAAATGTCCTAAGGAATAAATGAGACAGAAGATATATAAACTTCTAGGGAAAACAAACTTTTTTATTGAAATTATAAAGGAATACTTAAGTAAATACAGAGAGATGTAGCATATTAAAAGGAAGACTTGTCTCATATTAAAAGAGAGCAGTGTAAAAATGTAATTCTCTGATTTACAGACTCAATGAATTCCCATTGAAAACCCCAGTAAGGGAATTCCCGTTGTGGCTCAGTGGTTAACGAATCCAACTAGCATCCATGAGGACATGGGTTCCATCCCTTGCCTCACTCTGCGGGTTAAAGATCCAGCGTTGCCATGAGCTGTGGTGTAGGTCACAGACACGGCTTGGATCCTGCGTTCCTGTGGCTGTGGTGTAGGCCGGCGGCTACAGCTCCGATTAGACCCCTAGCCTGGGAACCTCCATATGCCTCTTAGGTGTGGCTCTAGAAAGACAAAAAGAAAATCCCAGTAAGTTTGAAGATCTTGAAAAAAAGAGCCTAAAATCTATATTAAAAACACAAAAGGCTGATAATAGCTGAGATACCTCAAAGTGCAGGGACTGCCCTAGCAGATGTGAAGTTATACAGATTGTAAAATGTCTTTATACGAGTTCCCATCATGGCTCAGCGGTTAATGAACCCAACCAGCATCCCTGAGGATGCGAGTTGGATCATGGCCTCACTCAGTGGGTTAAGGACCTGATGTTGTCCTAAGCTGTGGTATAGATTGCAGACGCGGCTCGGATCCCATGTGGCTGTGGTGTAGGCGGACAGCTGTAGCTCCAATTTGACTTCTATGGAAACCTCCATATGCCATGGGTGTGGCCCTAAAAAGGCAAAAGTTTTTATATAAATATATAGCATATAAATGTATAAATGCATATATTTAATATTTACATATACAGGTATAGCGTTGGTACAAGGGTAGATAATTACCCATTGAAACAGCATGCAGAGTCCAGAGATGCATCCTACTCAGGTGTGGACACTGGACACTCGATAAAGGGGCCTTGAACCCTAGGGAAAGGACAGACCAGCCGCTAAATGACTCTGAGGCCAGTTACCTGTTGGAGACATGCATTCCTACCTTTTCTGCTCTAGGGTTCCAGGCCCACAGCAATGGTGGGAGCCCCACTCCTGACTCTAGACCGTACCTGCAGCAACTTCTCAAGGCATTATTGGCAGAATCCAGGAGCCTCGACCACAGTGGCTTTGGGGCTGAAGGCCAGCGTGTCGCTGCAGGGCCTGAAGAGAGCCCCCATGCCTGGAAGCCCCCTGCCCCGAGGAATTTCGATGTAGAGGCCTCTGCAAAGCCCCCTGAGGCCCCAGCTTCCTCGCTAAGGTCAAGGCCTGGAGCACATGTTCCTGGTATTGCCCCGGAGCAGTCCTGGCCGGCCCAGGTGCCCGCTGCGCCCCCAGCTCCATCCCTAGAAGCAGAAGACGCACCAGCATCCAGCTGGGCTGTTGTGGGGAATCCTGGAACTCGTTTCGTAAGGACCCCTGGAGATCAAGCCTGTGGCTTCTGTCCCCAGCGGGGGAGGGCATCCTCTGCCCAGAATAGACGAGTCGTGTAAACTTTGGCCCCTCTGGGCGGCACCCCTGATGGCCTGTTGGAGGCCCAGGCCTCTCCCTCTGACCCTTCCTTCCCTGTCATGTCCCCTCAAGGGCTCCTGGGGACAGAGGGTCTCTCTAGGTCTGTCAGGATGCCGGACTGCCTGCTCTCAACTTTTGCGCCAGCCCTGGGCTAGTCCGCGAGTGCGCGGTGCCTTCTCCAGGGTTCCAGGCACAGAACCCCCCCTGGGGGTGGGGGGAGACAGGTTCCAGTCCCGACGGCCCCACAGCTGAGGCCCAGCCCCCCAGCCTGGACCGTGGGCACCTCCACCTCTGCCTCCAGCTCAGCCTTGGTGGCGGCGGCGGAGTGCGCCGCGTGGCTGGGACCCTGGGGGCGGCCTCTGGTCCTGACGTCTGAGTGCTGGGAGCATGGCTCTGCAGCCAGCCCCCCGCGGCCCTCCAGGAGGATTTCGGAGCCCAGCTTCCTGCCCCGCCGCCCAGGGAGAGGGAGAGAGAGGGACCCTCCGGGATGGTGCGCGGGGACCTGGACAAGAACACGAATACCCCGAAGCCGGGACTCAAGGCTGCGTTTCCAGGGATCTTGTTGTCACTTGACGCCCACTCTTCCCCCCAGGGTTTGGCCAGTGGAGGTCCTGGAAGGTGGACAGGGGTTGTGGGGTCCCCCTGCTTGTCTCCTGCAGCCAAGCCCCTGGCCTCTCCAGTTCCTGGCCTCCCTGACTAGGGCTATTCAAGGCAAAGAAAGTCTCTAGGGCCGCCAGTGCACGAGCGGGGCGCCCCCAGTGGTGCCTGGGGTGGGAGGGGAGCGGGAACCGTGTCCTGTCCGGTGGAGCCAGGTGCCTCCTGTGTCTCGGGAGAAGGCAGAAATAAAGTCGGGTGCTTGCTCCAGGAGTCTGAGACTGGACTGACTGCTTCCTACCTGAGTGCCTTTAACCCTCCTGCTTGCCCTGGAAGGTTCCAGGGGAGGGAACAGACTCGGGGGGGAACCAAACGGGCGTGCTTAAGGGAGCGGCCATGCAGGGCCCAGGCGTGTCCTCTGCCCCCCTCTTTGCTGTATCAGGGGACATAAGGTCACGATGGTGTGACCGGGAGCTTCTGCCCTCAGACTGCCTTGGGTTTCCGTCCGTCCTTAGTTGAGGATTTTCCCTTTCTTTCTCCTTCCTTCCTTCCTCCCTCCCTTCCTCCCTCCCTTCCTCCCTTTCTGTCTTGAAACATTCTCTCCCTCTCTTTCTTTCGGGCTGCACCTGTGGCATGGAAGTTCCCAGGCTAGGGGACAAATCAGCTACAGCTGTTGTCCTATGCCACAGCAACGCCAGATCCAAGCCATGTCTGTGACCTACACCACAGCTCACGGCAACGCCAGATCCTTAACCCTCTGAGCGAGGTCAAGAATCGAACCTGCATCCTCATGGGTACTTGTCAGATTCGTTTCCACTGAGCCACAATGGGAACTGTGTGTGTCGAAAGATTTCCTAAAACTGATCGGAGGCCTGGTCTGAGCAGTTAGCATCAGGGAAAGGTCATAGAGCTGACCCTGTCTTGTTCCCAGACATGGGAGGTGTGGAATCAGAGTTTAGGGGAGTAGGGGCTCGGGCCATGCTCTTAGCAGGTGACAGCTCCCCTTGGTGGGGGGGGGGGTCCCCAAGCAAAGACTTGGGCCCACCTTAGGAGAGAGACAGTTCGCGTAGCTGTTTATCACAAGTGAGTGTGGCTGCAGCATGATCTGTGTGTCTCTGAATAGCCGAGCCAGGCCTCTGACCCCCGGCTGGGCTTTCTCGGTGGCCCCATGGGGTCAGAGGAGGTGCTGTGCCTTGTGTGCTATGAGGACTTCCCGCCCGTCATGAGCCTCTGTTAGGATGTGGATTTTGTCTCGGAATCAGGGTTCTGCAGAGTGAGGTGGGGCTGACTGATGCCGATGGCTCATGGCCCTTGTCCTGTCCTTCCCTGTAAAGCCACCCATCATTCTGAAGCCCGTGGCCCAGGCCATTCTATGAGCCCCATCCTGTACCAGAGGGTCCAGGCCCTGGAGCCCCAGTGTGCAGGGTGTGCTATGTCTGGGGCCCCGGGGTGTCAACCGGAGCCTGGGTGGCTAGGCACCTCCTCCCAGGTCTGCAACCTGTTCTCCAGTTCCCAACTACACAGCGATGCGGGCTCTCCCGTCCAACAGACAGATACTGAGTTTAGGTGCCAGGAAGGCCCTGTTATAGGCTCTGGGAATAGCATGGGGATCAAGGTAGGTTTTCTGTCCTCACGGAGTTTATTCAGGGATGAGGAGAGGGGTGGATGGTAAGCGGGCAAATAAAGCATCTGGCACAGGCAGGTGATGGGGAGGGGGCTTTTCTATAGGTTGTTGCCATTTCCACTGAGACCTGAGTGGCAGGAGGGCGCTACCCTGGGAACACCTGGGCAAAGAGCAGCCAGTGCAAAGGTCCTGAGGCAGGGAGAAGCAAGGTGTGTCAGGCTAGTGTGAGTGGGGAAATTTTTGTGTCTGTGCGTGGGATGTCGGGGTGAGGGCATCACAGCATCGGGACCGAAGGGAGAGATGGGGTTTGGTGGAAACGGGAGCGTCAGGTCTGAGGCCGCTGCATGTCAAGTGGTTGGGTCAGGGAGGGGGTGGGCTGAGTGACGCAGGGAGGCAATGCAGTTTGGAGGGGCGTCAGCACCCAGGGAGGTGCCAGGAGCTGGAGGAAATCAGCCAAGGAGCAGTTCCCGTCGTGCCTCAGCAGTAAGGAACCCAACTAGCATCCATGAAGATGCGGGTACCACCCTTGGCCCTGCTCAGTGGGTTAAGGATCCGGCGTGGCTCTGGCTGGGGTGTAGTGTAGCAGCTGCGGCTCCAACTTGACCCCTGGCCTGGAAACTTCCATGTGACTTGGGTGTGGCCCTAAAAACAAACAAAAAAAGCTGGGGAGCGTTCAGATGCAGAAGGAAAGGGATCCTAGGACTGAGCCAGGCTGCATCATTCCAGGCACGGTTTCTCAAGCTCAGCTTTATCAGCATTTTGTGTCTGATGATTCTGCGTTTAGGGGGCTGGACCAGACCTTGGAAGACGTTTGGTAGCATCTTTGGCCTCTACCTGCTGAACGCCAGTAGCACCCGCCTCTCTCCTATGGTGAGACTCAGAAAGGTCTCTGGATGCTGCAAAAGTCCCTGGCAAGGGGCAAAGGTCAGTCTCGGTGAGCATCGCTGATCCAGGGTTGGGGAGGAGGAAAGGAGACTGAGGAGGGGTGGCCGGTGAGCAGGGGGCAGAGCAGAGCCCACAGTGGGTCGCCTGGGAAGGGAGCGGTCCACCGTGTAGAATGTTGCTGAGAAACTGTGTAAGAGCCGCGCATAGAAACGTGCCTGGCACCTGGTGGTGTGGAGTCATGACTCACCAGGAGGAGAATCAGTGGAGGGCGGGGCACAGCCGCCCTACTGGCAGTCAAGAACGTGAGAGGCCAAGGAGAAGGTGGTAGCTGCAGCGGGGATGGAGAGCTTCCTAAGGAGGGGGCTGGCCCTTGGAGTGGGAGGGGGGACAGCTGGAGAGAGGGGGAATGGGAGGAGCAGAGTCCCGGGGCACCTGAGAGGGCTTGGGGTCCAGGGCACAAGCAGAGGTCTCGCCCTGAGAGCCAAGATGCTGCTCGGATGCAGGTGCGTGTGGGGGGCGCCGATTCTGGAGAGTGGGGGAGCGAGCACACCAGGAAAGTCTGGAGATTTGTGCTCATGAATTTCAAGCAAGGCCAGTCGATGCAGTGAGTGTCCTGCATCGGAAAAAGTGGCCGCTTGGTCAACGGCAGGGTGGATGATTTAGGTCTGACCGAGGTTGGGGTTTTGTCGGGTGAGGCGGGATGGGAGGGGCGGAGGCTGGCCGACTTCCATCGCAGAGGGCGCGCCTCAAGGGTCTGGGGAGGTGGGGGCTGCATCCTGCGGGGTGGTCTGGGGTAAGGGTCCCACGGGTTTGAAAGCCTGAGGCTTCTGGGGAAAGCTGGGGGGTGAAGCACCCTGAGCTGCTGGAGCCCCGGCCCAGAGGAACTTGCCGCCTGGGGAAGCAGCTGGCCACGGGTGGGACAACTGTCTCCCCTTTCTTTAGGAACGATGATGCCAGGCCACCTTTCCCCCTCTTTCCAAGGACGCCCCTTGGGAGCACTTGCGTTTCAGCCCCACCTACATCCTCCATCCGCTGCCGCCTGCTGCCGTCACGCCTCACCTGTCAACCGTCTTGGCCAGGTACCCGAGACAGAGAAGGGATGGCGGCTCTGGCAGAGGGGCTGGTGCGACACACGCATCCGCCACCATCTGGGTGCAGCGCTCGGAGCAGGGAAGTGGCAGCGAGGAAGGGCAGGGTACCTCCCGCTGCCTCAGAGGTGGAGACAGGTCAGCGGATCAGAGCGTGGAGAGTTGCGGGGGGGCAGGTCACCAAGCTCAGAAGGGAGGGTGGGGAGGCTGTTTCTGGCCGAGCAAACAGTCCCTGAAAGGTCTGGAGATGTGGGAGCTCAGGGCAGGTGCAAAACCCAGAGGGCGGGCCAGGGCCTGTCACTGCCGCCCCCTGCGCCCCATGGCTGATGCTGGCTGGCTGTAGGACCGGGGCTGAACTCTGCCAGTGCTGGTGGAGCCGGATGGGGAGGGAAGGTCAGATCTAGTTTGGGAACAGCTGAAGGAAGCCTTGCTGTTTGGCACAAGGCTCCGATTTATGCAGGGCTTGGGGGAGCGGGCAGCTCGGGAGGGTGCATGTGTGGGGAGATGGAGCCACACAGAGGAGCAGGAATCGGGTTATGTAACAGCCCCCACTGCCCCGGGAGCCAGCCACAGGTCTCGGGGGCGGGTGTGGCTGGGAGGTGGCAGCAGGCCACACAGAGCCCGAGCCGTCTGACTCTCCCTGGCTGGCTTTACCTAGACTGGTGCCCGGCAGGGCCGGTGGTGGGTCGGTCCGGAGCTGCCCTTCAGAGAGGGCCCAGGTGAGGATCAGTGTGGATGGACAGGGTGGGGAGGGGGCGGCGCGGGTGTGGGCAGCCCTGGCCTCAGTTCCTGCAGGGGCCTGCAGGCCTGGACTTGGCAAGGAACACAAGCCGGGAGACAAAATGCTGCTGGTGGTGGCGGCATCAGGGGCGAGATCCTCTGGCCCCCCAGCCCGCGTATGACTGGAGAGGGTGAACAGTGGTTCTTCTTGGGAGTTCCTGCTGTGGCGCAGTGGTTTAAGAACCCGACTGGTATCCATGAGGATGTGGGTTGGATCCCTGGCCTCACTCATCGGGTTAAAGATCAGGCGTTGCTGTGAGCTGTGGTGTAGGTCGCAGTCAAGGCTCAGATCTGGTGCTGTGGCAAAGGCCAGTGGCTACAGCTCTGATCTGACCCCTGGCCTAGGAACTTCCATATGTCACACATGCGGCCCTAAAAAGACCAAAAAAAAAAAAAGTGTTTTTTTCCTCAAAGCCCACTTGGGCTGCCAGGGCACTCTGAGTCCTTAGCCCCTGGGACAGGAAGCATGGGGACAGGCAGGAATTTGCTTAAGAGGCTGCTGCCTGTGCTCCAATGGCCATGCCCCTGTCCTTCCTTGTCCTTCCTTAGGAAAGAGTCTGCTGAGACCTCTCCATCCCTGGGGACTGTGGGCCCAGCCCCTGCCGATCCAGAGAGAGAGAGGATGCAGCCATAAAACCTGTCTCTGGAGGGCGCGAGGGAGGCAGGCTGCCTCTCCAAACCCAGCCTGGGTCGTAGGTACCCCATCGGGCTGGGAGAGCCCAGGGTCACAGAGGAACCCCCCCAGGTGGCTGGGGTGTGGTCTGGGCTACCACCCGTTTGAGCCTGGCTTAACCATGAGACATTGTGGGCACTTAGGGGGCACACTGTCTGCTCTCATGAAGAGGGAGCAGGCATGCCGGCTCAAGGCTAATTAACAGAGAAACGCTAATTTCAGAAGCGGTTTGCTGCTTATTTATACAGTGAATGCGGCACACAGCTCTGGACTAGAAATATGAGGACCAGCTCTAGGCTCAGGTTATAGCATCAGGGGCTCCAGAAATGGCAAAAAAAAAAAAAGGGCCTTTGATGCTGCCCAAGCGGCACTGCTAGCAGTGGCCCACAGGTGCCTGGGGAGTCAGTTCTGTGCAGTTCTTTGAAGCCAGAACCGGGTTAGGGTGGGGTGTGTGATTAATTGGAAATTTCTTCTTACCCCAGCTGCTCCTTCCGTGGCCACTCCGAGAGGGATGTGCAGCGCCTTTGGGGGTGCGGCTAGTCTGCAGGACTGGAGCGGGGGTGGGGCATTGGGGTGGGGAGTGGTCACCAGGCAGGCCAAGGGAAGCGGCCCCTGAGACCTACATTTCCCTTGAACTATGTCAGAAGACCCCGCCCTTGACTAGGTCTCCGTGCCGTGCCCTAGGGGACATCCTCCTCCTACTGGGCAGCAGGTCAGAGCTGGCAAGTGCTCCCCGCCCCACCTCAATTGTTGCTGAGACCCGAGTCCAAGCCAGTTTTTTTTTTCTTACCTCTTTGCCCTTCATGGAGGAAACGGAGGCAGTTGCAGGAAAAACAGGAAGGCTGAGGCGTCAATCCCAGGCTCTGAGCACTCGCTTGCCCTACCGGGCTGGGGAGCCTTCTCCATGCCCCCAGAACGCAGCGAGGATGAGGGTCTCCGGGTGGCAGGCTGGCCGCGGAAGAGCTCGGCACGCGGGCGCCGGCAGGGGGCGCTCGCCAGCTGGCTACGAGCGCCTCCTCGGGCTCTGCGGGCCCGACGGTGGCCAGTCCGGGCGGGCAAGCATCTGGGGACGGGGTTCTGAGCAGTCTCGCCGCCTCTCACCCCACACCCTCCGCTCGGCTCCGTTCCTTTCCTCTTGGGCGCCAGGAAGAGAGTGTGGTTTAGGATGCTCTAGCGCCCCGACACACCCACCCCATCTCTTCTCGGGTCTCTCGGACCGTGGGAGGGGAATTCTGCCCTAGACCCGGGGCCGTGGGCCTAGCCCCGCGATCCACAAGACAGACATCCCGCCTCGGTGCCGC
The DNA here is from genome assembly GCA_004024745.2 of Catagonus wagneri. Taxonomy (NCBI): domain Eukaryota; kingdom Metazoa; phylum Chordata; class Mammalia; order Artiodactyla; family Tayassuidae; genus Catagonus; species Catagonus wagneri. The sequence continues at coordinate 9,607,566 of PVHT020003144.1, read as the reverse complement.
GTCCCAGCTTCCCGCGTTCACCGACCCTTCCACTTCTGCCAGCATCCTTCCCCGGGTCCCATAGATCCCGGATGCTGGGCCCCTCTGACCTGCTGCAGCGCGGAGGGCGGGAGGAAGGGGGGGGTGAGTGGGTAGGGGTGCCCGGGCGGAGGCTGAGGACGCGGAGAGCCTGCGACCCGCCGGCCCTCTCCCTCCCCTCCCACCCCCCCAGCGAGGCACACCTTCAGCCCACCCCGGGTCCGACCACCCGCCCCGCCTCCCTTCCCTCCTCCTGCTCCCGCCTCCAGTCTCCTCCCTCCTCCAGCCGCGCTCGCTCTCCTCCCCGCTCCCCTGCCGCGGCGGGCTGCCTGCCGGCGCGGCTCCGGGCTAGAGCCAGCCGAGAGGAGCGGGCCTCTCCCTCCGCGCCTCCTCCGAGAACCGGCGGCGGGCCCCCTGGCCAAGCGGCTGGGCCCAGAGCCCCAGCGTGCTTCGAGCAGCATCCCGGCGGCAGGGCGCAACTTTCCCCGGTCCCGGGGCGGGGCGGGCACGGCAGCAGGACAACTTGGTAAACTTCAGGGCAGACGGCAGGGACGCTGGGCGCCGGTGCAGGAGAACGTAGGAGGGCGGTGGCCGGCTCTGGGCGTCCCCCGACCTCCCGGCCCCTGTCGGCTTGGCCATGGGGCTCCAGCACCTTCAGTGCAGCCAGGGAGGCCACCCCCTCGTCTAGCCGACCTGAGCGGAACAGCGCCGTCGCCGGCTGTGCACGCACTGGGCGAGCAGCGCCCCCTCTGGCCCGTCCGGCCCGGCCATGGACCACCAGGAGCCCTACTCCGTGCAGGCCACTGCGGCCATCGCGGCGGTCATCACCTTCCTCATCCTCTTCACTATCTTCGGCAACTCGCTGGTCATCTTGGCGGTGCTGACGAGCCGTTCGCTGCGCGCGCCGCAGAACCTGTTCCTAGTGTCGCTGGCTGCAGCCGACATCCTGGTGGCCACGCTCATCATCCCTTTCTCGCTGGCCAATGAGCTGCTGGGCTACTGGTACTTCTGGCGCACCTGGTGTGAGGTGTACCTGGCGCTGGATGTGCTCTTCTGCACCTCCTCCATCGTGCACCTGTGCGCCATCAGCCTGGACCGCTACTGGGCCGTGAGCCGCGCTCTGGAGTACAACTCCAAGCGCACCCCGCGCCGCATCAAGTGCATCATCCTCACTGTGTGGCTCATCGCAGCTGTCATCTCGCTGCCGCCTCTCATCTACAAGGGCGACCCGGGTCCCCAGCCCCGGGGGCGCCCCCAATGCAAGCTCAATCAAGAGGCCTGGTACATCCTGGCCTCCAGCATTGGCTCTTTCTTTGCACCCTGTCTTATCATGATCCTTGTTTACCTGCGCATCTACTTGATCGCCAAGCGCAGCCACCGCAGAGGCCCCAGGGCCAAGGGGGGCCCCAGGAAGGGTGAGCCAAAGCAGCTGCGCCCGGTCCCTGGGGAAGTTTCGGCCTCAGCCAAGTTGCCAACCTTGGCTTCTCAACTGGCCAGTGCAGGAGAGGCCAACGGATGCTCCCAGCACACTGGGGAGAAGGATGAGGGGGAGACCTCTGAAGACCCTGGGACCCCCGCTTTGCCACCCAGCTGGCCTGCCCTTCCCAGCGCGGGCCAGGGTCAGAAGGAAGGTGTTTGTGGGACGTCACCAGAGGAGGAGGCTGAAGAGGAGGCGGAGGAAGAGGGTGAGCCTCAGGCTCTGCCAGCCTCTCCTGCCTCGGCTTGCAGTCCGCCACTGCAGCAGCCACAGGGGTCCCGGGTGCTGGCGACCCTACGTGGCCAGGTGCTCCTGGGCAGGGGTGTGGGCACTTCGAGTGGCCAGTGGTGGCGTCGGCGGACGCAGCTGACCCGGGAGAAGCGGTTCACGTTCGTGCTGGCTGTGGTCATCGGCGTCTTCGTGCTCTGCTGGTTCCCCTTCTTCTTCAGCTACAGCCTGGGTGCCATCTGCCCTCAGCACTGCAAGGTGCCCCACGGCCTCTTCCAGTTCTTCTTCTGGATCGGCTACTGCAACAGCTCTCTGAACCCTGTCATCTACACCGTCTTCAACCAGGACTTCCGTCGTGCCTTCCGTAGGATCCTGTGCCGCCAGTGGACCCAGACAGCCTGGTGAGCCCGCCTGCCCACTGTCCGCGTGGCGTTGGTGTCAGGTGGCGCCAGGGCTGCCCAGCTTCTCGCCCTGGTTTAGGTGGCCACCTCCCAGGGCTTTCTGCTCCCTTCCCTGGCCCTTCAGATCTCATCCTGGAGCGCCCAGGAAGGGGCAGGATAGGGGTCTGTCCACAGGCATCTATCTGAAGCCCCCCTTGCCAACTTGGATGTGGGGGCCTAAATCCTCTGCCCCCCGCCTGAGCACAGGCAGACGGACAGATGGGGTTCGGACCTTCCTGAATGTGGCTGGGGCCAGGCTCCCTCCCAGAACCCCAGACTCCTGCAAGCCAAAGCCCTCTGTGTTTCTGGTCGATCATGCTTGTGGTGTTTTGTTCCTTTCTCATATTTCCCTGGAAAGGAGCAGGAAGCGGGCCTTCCCCTTTTCCCAGGAGGGCCTGCTGCCGAGGAAGAGGCAGACGTGACGACTGGCATCCGTCCTAGGTGCTGTGGTCCCCGTCAGGCACTGGCTGGGGGTTTATGGGCCGGCACCGCCTCTGGGCCCTTCTTCGTCTGTCCCCTGCTTTTGGATTTAGAACCCCTTTCAAGGTCAGAACCACGTATCGCTCTCCTCACCCAGTGCCCCCGACCCCCGTGGGCCGGTCTGGAGGCCTGGTCTCTGCCTCGAGGGGAGGGCCCTGATCGCTAGCATATTCACCCCCTGCCAGAACCGGCCGACGGAACCTGCTGCTTGCTCGCTGTGGGGAGACGAAAGCCTTGGCAGAAAGCTTTGAGCTCTGTGGGGGCACGCTCTAGAGAACCAGAAAATGTGATGATTCGATGATATAAAGATCCCCTATTTCTGCGTTTAGCACCGCCTGTCTTCCTGTGGCCTTTTGTTCTGTGCCTGGGGTGTGAATTCCTACCCCAAAGTGGAAGTGGGGAGTGGCAGACAGAACCAGGATTTCAGTTAAAGGATTCTTGGAAAATCAGTCCGTATGCCGCAAAGGTTTGAGTTAATCGTGCTGCATGACAACTTCTGGACCTTTCACTTGAGACACCAAGAGGGTTCTCGTTGGCTTGGGCCCCCTCAAGGAGGGGGAAGTCTTTGGTCATTAAGCAGGCAAATTGTTTCACCAAAATAGCTAAAAATACCCAGCCCCTGGGTGCCGTCTGAGATGAGAGTCTACGGCAGGGTGCTGGGTCTGGAGCAGGGGCCCCATGGACTCCTGGGGGAGCCTCCAGTGGGAGTGCCCGGGACAGGGCTCCAAGCCCTAAAGGGGCCCCTGTGATGTGTAACCTATCCCACGCCCGGTGGGTGCTGTCTGACCGTCTCAGACCCTTCCTCCCTGCTCCAACCCACTGATGGGTCTCCAGGTCCTCTCCCCTCGTCCAAAACGTACCCGGAGCAAGTGGCGGCTGTTTCCCCATCTTCCCCGCAGCAGGGCCTGGCTTCAGCGTGAAGCCAATGAGTGAGCAGCACGGGCACTGCTGGCGCTCCGCTGGGCCTGGCCAGATTTGGAGGGAGGCTGAGGGAGTTTTCTGGTAATGGAGAGAACAGAGGGGACCTCCTGGGTTGGGAGGCTGGCCAGCTCATTCCTTGGTCCCTGTGTGGGGTCAGGGCACTGCCTTGGGACAGTGCCGGGGAGGTGGGGGGAGGGGCTGCCTCGCGGCATCTGCTGACTGGTCTGCTGTGTGTCCCATGGGACCCCTGCTCCTGTTGCCTGTGGCTCCCTCGTTGTGATATTCAGGTGTTTTATTTTTTTAAAAAGTCTGAGCTATTTTATCAATAAAGGATATTTTGTAGTAAGCAAGCTGTGTCCTTGTCGCACAAGGCTTGCCAGGCCTAGTTATTCCGCAGTGACTTGTGTAGCAGGTTCTGGGCTTGGGTGCCCTCCCAGGGCCAGCTGTCCTTTCCTGACTGGCATCCATGAGGACGCGGGTTTGATCCCTGGCCTCGCTCAGTGGGTTAAGGATCTGGCGTTGCCGCGACCTGTGGTGTAGTTTGCAGACACAGCTCTGATTCAACCCCTGGCCTGGGAACTTGCCTGGGGACTGGAAATATGCTGCCAGTGCGGGAGGTTAAAAGAAAAAAAGTCAGTGGGGGCGAGAGTCACCCGAGGGGAGCCTGAGACTGGCTGCCTGAGAAGGGAAGGAACGGAGGGCTTCCCAGAGGAGGTGGCCTTTGGACAGGGTCTTGGAGGAAGAGCAGGAGTTCACCAAGGAACACCTTCAACAGGAAGGTGTTTGGGGCCAGGGAACGGCACACGCAGAGGGTGGTGTGTTGGGTGAGTGCGTGATGTTTTACGAGCCAGCCTGAAGCTCGCCCGCCGGGCATGCAGGCTCAGCAGCTGGGGGGCAGTGGACAGGGCAGCAGACGGGGTGGGACAGCACCCCCACGGGAGCGGGGGACGGTCACTCCAAGGGAGGTTTTAAGCCGCTGCCTTCAGGGCGAGGCAGGGGAGGGGAAGCCAGCCACCGTGCCTCAGGCCCTCCCGCTCTGAGGTTCAGTCACCATAACGGAGCTGGAAGGCCTGGGGACAATTTCTGTCCGTCTCCTCATTTCCCAGGTGAAGCATCTGAGCCCTCAGAGGCGCCCTGTGAGTTGGGTAGGAGCTGAGTCCACCAGGCTTCCTGTCACGTCAGAGGAGGTCATCTCTGGGGCCCGAACCAGGTTGGCTGGGAGGCCAGGCTGCAGGCTGGTGGCAGGCTGGGGGTTGGGGGTATGGGGCCCAAGCCAATGCCAGGCCCCAGGCAGGGATGAGGCCTGGGAGGGGAGGGCCTGGATCTGGTCCCCACCATGACCCAGCATTCGCACTTAAGCGGGGCCATGGCTTCTGCTGGTGACAGAGACCCAGAAACTCCAGTATATCCACTGTCCCTGGTGGATTTGGGGACGTGGGGATTCACTGAGGACTTACCAAGGAAGCCGCACCCTGCCCTGAGGAGCTCCAGCGCCAGCCTCCGGCCAGCGTATCCCCCGCAAGGCCCTGACGCAGGTGGACGGACGCAGCTCACCTGCTTCCCGAGGCCGGCGCTCTTCCGGCGCTTTGTCCCATCACCTCATTTAATGCTTGTGCTCATCCTATAAGGTATGTGTCAGTCCATTTTGTTTCCGGGAAACTGAGCCTTAGAAAGATGAAACAGGAGTTCCTGTCGCAGCTCAGTGGAACCAAATCTGACTAGTATCCATGAGGTTGCAGGTTCAATCCCTGGCCTCGCTCAGTGGGTTAAGGGTCAGGCCTTGCTGTAGGCTGTGGTGTAGGTCACTGAATTGGCTCAGATCTGGCGTTGGTGTGGCTGTGGTGTAGGCTGGCAGTTGTAGCTCAGATTCGACCCTTAGGCTGGGAAACTCCATATGCCAGGGGTCCACGGCCCTAAAAAGACAAAAAAAAAAAAAAAAGTGAAACAGCTTGCTTGAGGTCATCCAGAGCCAAGCTCCTCACACTGGACCACACTGTCCCCTGTTGGCTCCCCTGCCTCGTCTCTGGAAGTGAGGGCAGGAAACCACCCCTGCAGAGCTGGGCTGTTGGCAGTCCATTTTGAATATATTACCTTGTGTAATCTTCATAACTTTGCTGGATGTGGCCATTTTACAGAAAAGGAGACTAAGGCTAAAGTCACCAAGCTGGCACTGGGTGTTTGGGGATTCTGAAACGGCATCTGGCTGGATTCAGCTGGCAGCAGTGCAGGGATCGGCTGCTCATGTCTGCCTCTGCTAGGGCGTGCGTAAGGCACGGTGTGCGAGTCACAGGTTTTTCCGTTCCTGATGGCTCAGTCCAGTCCCCGAATTTTATTGGAGAAGAGACTGAGGCCCAGAGGGAGACGGCTTGCCTCGCCCCTGCCCCGCATGGCCCCGTGGTGGGAGAGCCGGGCCTACAACCCAGGTCATCCTACCCTGCGCCCAGCGTACCACAGCTCCGTAGTGAAGGGCTTGCATCCAGGCTCAAGAAATAACAGGTCCCCATCAGGAAACACCTGCTGACTGCATGCCGGGTCCTGTGCTAGGCTCCTCCCCATTTTGCCACCTTACTCAGTTCTTAGAAGGAAAACAGAGCTATGGAGACCCAGGGTAACAGGTGATCCAGCTGGAGCCGGGTCCCAGGACCCCTGGCCTTCTCCCCCTTTCATACCTACTCCTGCTGTTCCCTGTGAGCAGCACGTACTCTGGATTTTATCCTGAGCCCGTCTGAGGGTTAGCGGCTCCATGAGCTGGGCTCAGAGCAGCAGGCAAACGGGGGTGGTGGCGGAGCCCTCCTCCCCACCAGGAGTAATCCTGGCAAACATCCTGGAGGTGGTGGCAGGGGATGAGAGGCCAGCAGGTGAGCTGTCTTGGTTGGGCACTTCTGCCTTCCGGAGGCCCCTTTCTTAGGCTGTCCCTGACCGAAGGGAGGCACCAATAGAGGAGGCAGAGAAGACGTTGTGGGGTGGGGGGCTTGAGAAGACCCCTTCCCACAACCATAGCCTCTCTGAGGGAGTCTGGGTCCTTAACTCAGGGGATACGCTTGAAACAGAGTTTAGACTCAGCCCCTGCCTCAAGCCAGCTGCTGAGAACTTCGGGGCTCTGTGAATTCCTCTTTGGAGCGTTGTTGCAGGGGGCATCCTGAACCTCTTGCTCAGAAGGCCGATGACCTGCCAGCTAGACTAAAGCTGGAGGGGGCTTGTGGGCATATCAGGCCTTTGCTCTCCCCTCCTCTGCAAGATCTCCACCTTCTGTATTTTGGTGAGGGGAGGCTGGGGAGGGGGCGCGAGACCTTGCCAGCTACTGCCTGCGACTGAGGTTATTGCTGGCTGGGAAGCTGGCACCGGCTCAGCCGGGGTTGATACTGGGCAACCTTTTGTATCCCAGTGCAGGCTGGGAGTTCTTTTTGATTTTCTGGCTGCCCCGTGGCACATGGGGCCAGGGATCACATCTGAGCCATAGTTGGTAACCGAAGCTGCAGCTGCCGCAACGCTGGATCCTAGTGTGCTTGGGCCAGGGATCAAACTCGCGTCCCAGCCCTCCCAAGATGCCTCTGATCCCACTGTGCCACAGCGGGGCCCTGGGAGCGCTGCTCAGAGGGCCTAGTGGCTGTGGGCGGCAGGACTGGGGTGGGACTCCAGTGCCAGCGAGGAGGTGGTGGGGAGGCCGGCTCATAACGTGCTTCTGGCGTCATCTGTCTAGCTGCCCCTGGGCGGGGCTGGGTCCCTCTTGGGGCTCTGGGGTCCCTGCCAGCCCACAAGGGTTCACCCCAGTGGTCCCCGGGTTTCCCAGCTTGCTCCTTCTCTGCCCTGCCCCCACCCCTGCCCCCAGGAAGCTCCAGACCTGGAGATTCCTAGAGTTAATCGGTTGTTCTGAGAGTGGGGCTCCTGGGCAGGATCGGGGCTGTTTTCCTCACCTTTGTACCCCAGTATGGAGGCAGACGGGTCTGGACTGTCCGAGCAGCTGAGGGCCCTTCCAGCCGGGCGGCGCTGAGCGGAATAACGACCACCCTGAGTCATCGGGGCGTGAGGGGGGCGGTCTGACATGCGTCACTGTCCCCATTTGACAGATGAGGAAACTGAGGCTGAGAGAAGTCGATGCTGGTTAGTTTGAGGTCATGCAGAGCCGAGACACAAACCCACCCCGTCTAATCTCGACTGTGGAACTAACAGGCCTCAGCGTCTGGCTCCTCCCGATAGAGGAGCAGGTCTTGGGGCCCCCAGCCCAGCAAACGCCCTGCCCTGTGTGAGCTGGACGGTCTCACCTGCAGAGACCCCCCGCCCTGCCGCTGCCCCCAACACAGGCTTTGGGGGCAGACTCCCTGCCCGGCATCTCCGTTAGAGGAGCCTGGGCAGGGGTGGGAAGCTCCAGCCCGTCCGGCCTCTGCTCGCTGTTAGCAGGAGCGGGAGCGCTCAGCTAAAATTAGATTCTGGGATCCTTCGAGCTCCCGCATCCGTCCTTTCTTCCGCCGGCCGGCCGGAGGTGGGGAAGGCTGTTGTCAGAAGGCCAGGGCTGGAAGGAGCCTGCATGTCGGCTCCAGCCCTCCCTAGGGCTCCGCTGGCTCTGATCTTCTCACACCCTCGTCTGGCCCTTGGCCAAAGGCCTCTGCCCTTGACTTGGCCTTGCGACCATCTACTGATAGCAGTGATTCAAAGGGAGAGGCGCCCCCCCCAATACTGCGCTCTACCCCTGCAGTTCTACCCAGATCCTTCCTCGCCACCCGCCTCCCGCTGACTTCTGGGTCCCTGCCTCCCCTCGGCCCAGCTGACCCTCTGACTTCTGTCTCTCCTTCAGGGACAGTCCTGGCTCTTCATGGGGCCCGCAGGCTCCATGGACTATTGTGACTACAAGGGGGTGGGAACACACTGGGGACCAAGAAAGAGCCTCCCTCCCTGGCAAGTCCAGGCTATTTCTGGCCCCCCACCGTGGCCTCTGGGTCCCTGGATCCCCCCGCACACAGGGGGGTTGCTGGGCCCCAGCCGAGGGTGCCAAGGTCCTGACCTCTGATTTCCCTGGAGAGCGGGTGCCCCTTCCGGAGCTGGGGGGGGCGGGGACGGGCCTGCCCCTCCAGTCTCAGAGCAGCCAGGGCTCAGACGCAATGCCACCACCTCCATCTGGATGGCGTCCCCACTGCCTGCCGAAGTTACGTTGGCACAGGGCTCGTAGCTGTTGGATGGATTCCCTGAGCTCTTTCAGAAGCACTGGCCAGGGTCCAGAGGCTTGGGTCGCGGTCCCGGTGAGGCTGCCCAGTTGCTGCGTGATGCTGGGCAAACCCCTTCACCTCTCTGGGCTCCAGATTCCTCTTGGTCAGGTGGAGTCTGGCCGCAGCGTGGTCCAAACAGCGCCGGCTGCTTCCCCAGGCCCGGGCAGGGGCAGGGAGAGGAGGGGGACCTGAGTGAGTGGCCTCCTGTGCCCACCTCACCCCTGTCTTTTTCTGCTTGTCTGTTGTTCAGACAGCAGCTCCCTGACCCTGTCCACCGGGCTTCCTCCTCTGCTGGCGCTTACGGCCGCCACACCTCCCACCCGAGGCTCAAGCAATGCCCTCTCCCCGGCCGGGCCATGGCACCTGTGACCCAGGGACATCTAGGTGGTGCCATGAACTTCAGAAGGGCCTTCTTCTTCTTCCCTTTTTTTTCAGGGCCGCACCCGTGGCATAAGGAGGTTCCCAGGTTAAGGGGCAAATTGGAGCTGCAGCTGCCGGCCTACACCACAGCCACAGCAACACCAGATCCCAGCCATGTCTGAGACCTACACCACAGCTCACGGCAACGCTGGATCCTTAATCCACTGAGCGAGGCCAGGGATCAAACCTGCGTTGTCGTGGTTACTAGTCAGGTTTGTTTCAGCTGAACTGCGGTAGGAACTCAGAAGGACCATCTTGAAAGACAGTCCCGCAAGGCCGGCTGGGGGCTTGTGGGACAAGGGAGTGGGTGTGTGCCTGGGGATGGCAGCAACGAGCCCATGCTTGATATTGTGTCTAAAGTAAGGCTGTGTTGGGAGTTCCTATCACGGTGCAGTGGGAAACAAATCTGACTTGGAACCATGAGGTTGCAGGTTCGATCCCTGGCCTCGCTCAGTGGGTTAAGGATCACGCGATGCCGTGAGCTGTGGTGTAGATTGCAGACGCGGCTCAGATCTGGCGTTGCTGTGGCTGTGGCGTAGGCCAGCAGCTGTAGCTCCGATTCGTCCCCTAGCCTGGGAACTTCCATATGCCACGAGTGTGGCTCTCAAAAGCAAAAATAAATAAAGGCAGGCTGGAAGGGGACTTGAGCTGGGTGGGGGAAGGGTGACGGAGGAGGATGCTAATGAGATCTTCCAGGAGTGGCGGGCAGGGGACGGGGCTCCTGGGGAAAACACATTTCCATGGGGCCGTGTCCAAGAAGGACCCGAGGAGACCATACAGCTCTTGAAAGTAACTTCTGCTGTGGCCCCTGGTGCCCGCCAGCCTCTCCATCAAGGGCAGACTCTTCTGCCTTGATGCCTGTTTCTTGCCTTACAGCACAGTGTGGCACAGAGCAGGGCACAGGGACACTGGTAGAGCTGGTGAGTTGTCCCAGTGATCTGGGACAGCCTGGGGACTTGGCCACCGGAGGCTGGGAACCCTGAGCTCCGGGAGTGCATCTCTGATTTGGTGTTTAAAGTTTCTGTTTTGTTTTTTTGTTTTGTTTTCCATAGTTTCCTAGAGAAATTCTGTTGGAAGATTCCATCCTGGCCTTGGCTGAACTGCAGGCGGGAGAACGGTCCTGCAGAGCTGGGGAAGCACCATGTCATCCTAGGAGGTGGCAGCAGGGACCTTTCCCGGGGTGGGGAAGAGTAGGCAGGGCTGGACACAGAGGGGACTGGCAGGGGGAGGGTCTGGTTGGGTCACCTCAGTGGCAGCGTGAAAACAGGTACTGGATTTGCAATCAAACCTGGCTCCATCACCGACTGGCTGGGTGGCCTCAGACAACGTGCAAAAGCTCTCTGTGCCTCCATTTTTTCATGTTTGTTAACATTATTACTATTATTATTATTATTATTATTATTATTGCCACACCTGTGGCATATGGAAGTTCCTGGGCCAGGGACTGAATCCACTGTGCCAGGCCGGGGATTGAACCAAGATTCCACAGTGACCCAAGCCACTGCAGTCAGATTCTTAACCTACTGCGCCACAGCAGGAACTCCTCACATTTAATGTAGAATCATGTTAAATACCTTAAGGTCGGGGATGTGTACTGAGAGGGAGACGATGACACGGAAAATGTCCTGGTAGAGTGTGGGAGGGCAGCGTGGGCACCGCGAATGATGGAGCTGTTATGATTGCTCCCCTGGAAGTCTGAGTCCTCTCCAAGGTGAGCTGGCAGAAACCACTGTCCCTCAGCTGTCCCCTGTGTCACTGCTCAGTGGCCTGATGGAAGGCAGGTGAGCTCTGTCCTGGAAGGTGGCCCTCTCCTGCACGTGGAATCTTCTTACCAGCCTTCCCTCACCCTGTGCTTCCATGGGCTCCAAAGCTTTTTCCCCCGTTGAGAGGCTTTCTCCAGGGAGGGGAATGTTCTCAGGCAGATGTCAAATACACCACACCTATGCCTGCAGCCTTCCTGCTGTGCCTGTGACAGACATCAGCAGCAGAGCCCAGGACTCTCTCCATGAGCTGCGATGAGGCTGCAGGGAGTGCCAGGGAGTCATTCTCAGATGATTGCAGCTAGTGTGCAAGGCGAAACCTGTTCGCCCCTCGGGTCTAGGGAGAACCTTGGCCTTGTCCTCTGTGCGCAAGGGGAATAGGGCTACCCAGCCTGATGGGAGAGGAGCCGATGGGACAATAAAGGGAATCCTCTCCGGAGCCTCCTAGGATTTCTGCACCGCTGCTGCAGTAGGGCACCCAGCGATCAAAAGGCAGATCCCCGGAGGAACCCAGAGATTCTGAGAAAACTGCACGTCGGAACTGTGGCTTCCAGCAGAGGGAAGATCTGGGGCAGTCTGCTGGGGGTGAGGTTAGACAGTGTGGTGGGGGTTGGCTGAGAGTGGGGGCTTCCTGGACCAGCACGCTTTGACCTGGGTCAGAGGTGGGCAAGAGGAGCGGGAAAGAGATGCTGGGGGCTCCTGGAGGTCTTACTCTCTCCGGAATGTGTCAAGCAAGGCAAGGATGGTTCAAGAGTTGCTGGACCCTATAGCAGGATGGCCTGTTCTGCTGCTTGTGAGTCTGATGGTTTAAGCAGACCTGGCTTCCTGTGTTCCAGGAGTGGAACTGGAGCCCCACTTCACTTTACATGTGCGCTGCTCCATAGCAACAGGGCAGATCCGGCAGCCCCCATCCGTCAGTGTGCCCGTTACATGCTGCACCTGCCCCAGTCCCTCCCCAACAGCGCTTATCTCCCTTCCCTGTAGTAAGTTTTCTCCTGGGCTTGTCTCCAGCTAGCACATTGGACATTTCACCTACGCAACTGCTCCTTGTCTTTGTTCCTACTGGACTGTAGGCTCCTCCACGAGGGCTATCTGTCTGTCTTTTCCACTACATATCCCAGGACTGACCGTGCCTGGCAAATAGGGAAAATTTGGCCTGGCCGGCCAGCTGTTCAGCATCCGTCTCTAGGGTGTTAAAATGTCCCAGGAGACGCGGTGACATGGAAAAAGCCACAGTTATTTGAACTCCTCTTGGGGAGGGAGGGATAGTGGGCAGCTGTGGGCTATTGGCTGAGCTGTCTTTTGGGAGCTGGGCCGGCAGGCTGTGAGTCCCCCACAGCACAGCTTTGGTTTGGCAGAGCGGATTGTGCAAATTTGGGGCTGAAGGGAATTGCTGGGACAGTGGAGGTGGGCAGAGGCTGCCCCTGGTGATGCCCGGTGCCCGCCACTCCTGTCTTGGCTGCAGTGTTGGGAGGGACAGCTAGTCCAGGACAAGCAGTTTGAAGGGCCCTGTGCTGAGCCTGGCTGAGCACCTGGGTCCCCTCGGCCCTGCTTGTCTGGTGCCATAAACTCTGTGCTGGGCTTGAGGGCCGTAGAGACAGCCGACACCACTCTGCGCTCAGGGAGCCAGGAGGGTCTAGTGGGCAGGGAGAGGCGTCTGGCACAAGCTTACAGAGCACTGACGGATAGCATGCAGCAGGGCTGGGCCTGGGTGGGGACAGGAAGCCCAGAGGGAGCCTGCTGGAGGCCGGAGGAGGACTGGTGGCTGGTGCTCAGGCAGGAAGGGGGTGGAGGGAGGGAGCAGGAGGGCTGTCCTTTCCGGGCTGTGGCTTGGGTGTGCGATCACGTTCTGAGGTGCCTTCTGCCCCCAGGCTGCCCCCCTAGGGGCGCGGGAGAGGGCGGAGTGAAGCCCAGGGCCAGCAGCCTTGTTCCAGAGGCAGCGGGCTAAAAATAAGTAGGGATGTCAGGGTCTCCAGGCTCCAGGAAGTGGGGGGAGTGATGTGTGTGGGGGTGGGGCGGGGGGTGGGGAGACAAAGGGGCGGAGCCACACTCATGCTGGAGGCCACCCACAGGCTGGTTTATTTTCTGCTCTCTGCTGCTCCCTGGGTCTGGGGGAGGGGCACTGGTCTCTGTGGACACGTGGGGGTCCCCGGACTCCCAGCACCCCATTTCCCATGAGCTCCTTCGAGACCCCATCAGTGGCGAGCAGGAGATGGGAACTGTGTGGGTGGAGGAGAAAAGGCCGGGTTACAAAGGAAAGGGAGCATGAGCCTGGGCCACCGGATCTCGTCCCTTCCCTCTATCTTGCAGGTGCAGAAACTGGGCCAGGAGGTGTGAGGACCTGCCACGTAGCTGGGTTGCCTGGAGCCGCAATCAGAGCCCGGGTCTCCCAAACTCAGGTCTCGGCTGTCTGCGGGTGGCGGTGGGGCAGCTCAGATATGGCACCACTATCAGCCATGCGCCCTTGGAGGAAGGAGGCGGGGAGGGCACACGGTGGGGAAGGGCTGGTCTGCAGCCCTGGTACCAGGTGGGTGCAGGTAGAGGTGTGAGAACAGTCTGGCAACAGCTGCCCCACAAACTAGGGTTCACGTGACACCCACCTCAGCCCCCCTGCCTGGCTTCCAGGCCGCTCAAGGACTTGGCTTGTCCGTGACCTGCGTCCCCCCTGCGCTGCACCTTGCAGGTGCTGGGGGGTAACCTGGTGAGCCTGGAGCGCTCTGTCCCTTGGCTCAGGGGCGAGGCCAGCGAGGAGCCCACCTCGCATCTGGTGCGCAGCTCATCAGGGTGATACGGACGCAGCCCCTCGTGTCCTGGCTCTGGGCACCCTGACCTCTGCCTGGGGCGCGTCTCAGAAAATGCAGCCCCCTCTCACTCTGCCCAGGCCTCCTTGCCCCCCTTGGTGCGCCAGCTCCCCCAGACCTGAATCCAGTGCCCCCTCCACCCCATCCTCCTCCCTCCGACTCCTCAGAAGAGCCTCTGTTGGCTTCTGACCATGCAGAGGCCATGGTCCAGCTGGTGCCCTGGCGGCTCTGTACAGGGCCGGTCTCACGCCCCTGGGTGCCTGTAGCCTTCACCTTGGTGCCCCCATCACAATTGTGAGAGCGTCAGGCCCAGGCCCTGTGCCACCCGCAGCTGCAGGGACTGGCTGCATGGGGGGAGGGGGACAGAGGAGGGAGTCCCAGGCCTGCGTGGGGGAGGGGGAGGGGGACAGGGAAGGGGGTTCTGGGCTCACCTCCCTACAGGGATGGCAGCTCCTTTTACTCTTCTTCTCTCCCTCCCTCTCTTTTTTTGTTTTTGGTCTTTTTAGGTCCACATCCACGGCATCTGGAGGTTCCCAGGCTAGGGATTGAGTCAGAGCTGTAGCCGCCGGCCTACACCACAGCCACAGCAACGCGGGATCCAGGCTGCATCTGTGACCTACGCTGCAACTTGCAGCAACACTGGATCCGTAACCCACTGAGCGAGGCCAGGGATCGAACCTGCATCCTCATGGATGCTAGTCGGGTTCTTAACCCGCTGAGCCACAACAGGAACTCCCTATCCTATCTTCTTGATTCCTCCTCCTCC
>PVHT020003144.1:9560980-9592054 GCA_004024745.2 Catagonus wagneri | reverse complement strand
CTCATGCCCCGTCCCCCTCACAGCTGCACTCCCCAGGGGCAAGCTTTGGGAGCCCCCAGCCCTTGGGCTCTCCCCTGCCAGCTGGTCCCACCCCTCCCCCAAGCCTTTCCGGGTTCTGGGGGTTGTTTCAGGGAGATGTTGGAGCCTGGGTCTTGTCCTTGAGGAAGCTCCCCCAGGATGGGTCTGGGGGGTGTTGGGAGGGCTCTGCTGTCACCCTGACGCCAGCCAGGCACAGCTCCGAAGGCCTGTGAAAGGCCAGAGCCTCATCCTCCCAGAGGCCAGGTTACTGACAAACACGCACGCCTGCGGAGGCCAAGCACGCGCTTCCCGGCTGCCCCTGCGTCGCCCGCCCCGTCCCCCCACTGCTCTCTGAGTTGGGCCGTCCCACCACTACCCGGCCTGGTGGCCTTGAAGTGGGACGTCCTCCGTGTGGAGGCTCTGTGGTTAAGCCAGTGGCCCTGAGGAGGGAGGCAGAAAGGACAGCCATGTCCACACAGGCTTCGTAACAGGGGCTGCCCTTGAGTGCAGGGGGCCAGAGGGGAGCCTTGGTCTCTGAGGTCCCCAAGCCCCCAGACTTAGGACCCCCAGCAAACAGAGCCTAGGCCCTGCAGTCACCCTGTGGAAGCTCCCTAACTGCTCACATTCCGGAGTGTCCAACAAGTCGCTTTCCCACCTGCCCCAGCTCAGCCAGGCCTGGAGCAGCGCGTCGACAGAGCACGGCGGTTGGCACGCGCCCTTGACCGAGTGGGGTCCCGGGGGGAAGTCAATTCTCCCAGCCTGTTTTCTCATGTCTAAAATAGAAGAATTACGAGTTCCCGTCATGGCTCAGTGGAAGCAAATCTGTCAAGTATCCATGAGGATGCGGGTTCGATCCCTGGCCTTGCTCAGTGGGTTAAGGATCCGGCCTTGCCGTGAGCTGTGGGGTAGGTTGCAGACGCGGCTCAGGTCCCGCGTTGCTGTGGCTGTGGTGTCGGCCGGTGGCTACAGCTCCTGTTAGACCCCTAGCCTGGGAACCTCCATATGCCGCGGGTGCAGCCCTTAAAAAAAAAAGTAAAAAAAAATCGAAGAATAATCTCAAGACAAAATGGGATGGTGTCTGTAGGAAGCCAGGGCCTCGAGCGTCCCCCCCCTCCCCCCCCTTCTCACCCGCATATTCTCTCTCTGATCCTTTCCAGCAGGTGCTGGAGGGTGAGATGTTCACGGAGAGCTCGCCTCCGGGCCTGCCCAGGTCCTGGGAATCATCTGGGGAGGGGCTGTGCTGAGCAGCAGAGCGGCCTTCAGATCCTGGCTTATTTGCTGTGTGACCCCTGAAAAGTTAATCAGCTTCCCTGACTCTTGCCGTCTGAGAAATGAGGCTCCCGCTGTGCCTCGCTCAGAGGGTCGTGCGTGGAGAGAGTGGAGATGCTGACATGCTGTCGCAGAGACCGTGCCTGTGCTGCTGTCAGTCTAGGCAGGACTGGGGGGAGGCAGGGGCTGGCGACAGGGCTGTGGCTCAGAAGCGCTGCCCTGCAGAGACTCTGGGACTGGAAAGGTCCCTGCTGGGCTGAGGCTGAGGTGAGGGTCTGGGATGGGCCGGGGGGCAGATGGGGGCCCGAGATCCCTTCCCTGGGCTGCAGCACCGGCCGGAGCTGCTCCCTCTTCCCTCTGCTGTTCACCGGTAATTGCCCTAAATGCTACATCTGTTGTCATGACAACACATTACCCATCCTTAGGTAAAAGCCCTGTTTAGCAGGGGAGTCGGGCGTCTCCCGCAACCCCCTTGGGTCGCCCAGCTGGTCCCCCTCCCTCCTTCCATTTGGACCTTTTCGAGAGGTCACTCCTGTTTGCTACATTTGCAGAATTTTTCTCTTTCCTTTGTCTTCTCTGCTCCCCTTTGGGTCTCATTCCTCCTTCTCCCCTCCCTTATTCTCATCTCTCCTTTCGCCTTCTCTTCGCTTTTCCCTGGATCCTGAGCCTCTTTCTTGGCTTCCCTCTGTCTCTGTCTCTTTCTCCCTCCTTCCCTCCCACCCTTGGGTGCAGCAGGATCGCTTGCAGGTGGGTGGGGGAGCGCCTGACGACTGGTCACGTCTGCTGTGCCGGGGTCCCGGGAAGCCCATGGGGCTCCCTGGTCCGGAGCGAGGTGAGCCCAGGTAGGCGGGCCCTGGGAGCCTCCCGCCTGTATGGTGTGTGGTCCCGAAGGCCACCGGCTGCTCCTGAAGAAGCGTGGGCCGAAGGCACTGCCTTTACTCCTCCACCCGCAGCCCCTGCCTTCGGCCTCTCTGGATCTGGGCTCCTCACCCGCTTGCGGAGGGCTGACCCCTCGCTCGGCACCACGCTCTGGCGTCCACAGAAGAGGTCTTGCAACGGGAGGTGTGTGGCGTCCCTTCCTTTTACAGGCCAGGAAATGAAAGATCGGAGGGGTTAAGCCGTCTGCCCGAGGCCGCACGGCTGGTCCGTAGATGAGGCAGGAACTGAAGTTCCACCCCACGGCCGGTGCTATTCACCGCGGGGCTCTCACGAGGACACCACTTGCCAGGCGCTCACTGCGTGTTGGGCCCTGTGTACTGAGTCGCAGCTGGCTCTCCTTTAGCTTTCACCACAACCCTACTGGTTGACCGCGAGCATCTATTTTACCAACAAGGAACGCAGGACACAGAGAGGTCAAGTACCTTTCTCAAGGTCACACTGTGTTCAGGCGTGCGGGGCAGGATTTGAACCCAGGTCTTTCTGCCTCCAGGCCTTGGGCTCTTAACTCTGAGAGCTGTTGTCCCCTTCTTCATCTCCCGTGGGGAGGGGGCCGCGGCGGGGAGGGGACTGCATCTCAGGGACAAGGGCGTCACCCCAGTGTCTTCCTCTCCTGCTTGATCCCCAGTCAAGTCCCCTCCAGGGCCCGCCAGGGACATTTTTTCGGGAATTAGAGGAAGAAACTGTAAAGCACTAGGTGGGCACATTATCTGCTCATTTGCGGGGTTCTGTGCAAGTGGGGAGAAAGCTCCCGGTCACTAAGAGAGGTCCCTGGTCCCACAGCTCCCGGCGGGCCTCCCGGACAAACCACAGCACAGCACGAGCTCCCCCCACCCCCGGGGGGGCTCCGGTCACTGGCCCCAAACCCCCAGGATCGCAGGCGGTGGGAGGGCCTGCGTGCAGCTGGGGGCCTGAACTGTCACAGGCCTGCACCGGCCTCTGGACGCGCTCTCTTGGCCCGAGTCAGCCAGGAACATCCATGGCTCTTCTTGCCCTGTTGCTCCCGTCCCTAGAGAGCAGCTTGGGCTCGGAACACGCTGTCCCGAGTGCGGCTGACGGGATGATGGAGAGGCGGGTTATTTTTAACAGCAGAGACTCATGGACAGAGCCTCTTCCAGGCCAGGGGAAGAGACATCCAGGGAGGGAGGGGACCCGGACTCCCGCCCTCCTGCTCCTTCCCGCTCCCGCCCAGGCCTGAGAGCCTGAGGACTTTCCCCTCCCTGGGCAGAGGGTGGCTACCACCTGGCTGTCAGCCCCAAGGAGGGCCCGGCAGGGGTGGGAGCTGCAGGAGTCCCTCCCCGGCCCGCCCCGAAGCGACAGGGCTGGGAGCTGATCAGGGCCCGCGTGGCACCCCCGGACCTCAAGGCGCCCCGGCCTGGCCTGGCTTTTCCATCCAGCCTTTTCTGTGCCTCTGACGGAACTGGCTCCTCCAGACCCAGGCTCGTCTCAGCTCCAACTGAGCCTCATCAAGGCCCAGACTTCTTCAGATGCCTCAGAGCTCGCTGTCGCTGTCGCCGGTCGCTGTATATCGGGTCCTGCGATGAGCCAGGCCCCTGCTGAGCGCCTGGCCTGCCTTTCGTCCTCTCTGTGCAGGTGCAGCTGTCTTACCCGCCCATATGTGGATGCCAAATTGTTCAGGTCTTGGAATGACCCTTTCCTGCCCTCCTGGGTGACTTTCGAAGGACACACCATCCCCGGTCACCAGGGTGACTAGGGGGAGCAGCCCCCTGCCCCGGCCCCGCCTGGGACTTCTCGCTGCGGCCCAGGCCGTGAGGGAGAAAAATGTTCCCCAACACCCTTCTTGCTAGATGTCCAGGCTGAGTCCACTGCAGGTTTCAGGCCTGACCAGGCAGGTTAGGGAGGTGGTTTCCGGGTGAATGTGCCAGTTTTAACACACCCTCCACTTCTGGCAGAACCCCTTTCCATTCTGCACTCAGAGGGGCTTTTTTAAAGATCACTCAGGTCAAAAAAAAAAAAAAAAAGGAGCTCCCAGTGTGACTCAGCAGGTTAAGAACTCGACATAGCATCTGTGACGCAGGTTCAATCCCTGGCCTCCCTCAGTGGGTTAAGAGGCATTGCCTAAAGCTGCTGTGTAGGTTACAGATGTGGCTCGGATCCCACGTGGCTGTGGCTGTGGTATAGGCCAGAGGCTGCAGCTCCTATTCGACCCCTAGCCTGGGAACTTCCAAATCTGTGGGTGCGGTCCTAAAAAGGGGAAAAAAAAAGATGACAGTCCAATGACTGTTTCCATCTGTTGCCGTATGTGTGCACAACCCAGATCGAGGTGCAGATTATTTCTTTCACTTCAGGAAGTCTCTTGGCTCCCTTCTCAGTCAATATTCCCAGGAAAAAATATCATTCTGATTCCTACCACCATAGATTAGTCTTGTCCATTCTAAAACTTTCATATAAAAGTCATCAAAACATTTATGCTCGGCGTTCCCGTCATGGTGCAGCAGTTAACGAATCCGACTAGAAACCATGAGGTTGTGGGTTCGATCCCTGGCCTTGCTCAGCGGGTTAAGGATCCGGCGTTGCTGTGAGCTGTGGTGTAGGTCACAGATGCGGCTCGGATCCCACATTGCTGTGGCTGTGGCATAGGCTGGCGGCTACAGCTCCGATTAGACCCCTAGCCTGGGAACCTCCACATGCCACGGGTGCAGCCCTAAAACGACAAAAGCAAAAAACAAACAAAAAAAACATATATGCTCTTTTGTGTCTGGCTTTTTTTTTTTGCTCAATATAATGTTGGGGAGAGCGATCCAGGCTGGCTTAGTATTGGTTCCATACCTCTTCTCCATTCCCTCTTTTTTTTTCTTTTTTTTTTTGCCTTATCTAGGGCCACGTCCTCACCATCACTTGATGTTATCCGTCTTTTTCTCAGTCGGGTGAGTCTGTAGTGATATCTCCTTTGGTTTTAATTTGTATCTAACTGTTGACAAACGTTGAGTATCTTTTCGTGTGCTTGTTGGCCATGCAGGTCTTCTTTTGTGAAGTGTCTGTTCAAGTCTTTCGCCCATTTAAAAAATTAGGCTTTTTTAAAAATTGATTTATAGGAGTTCTTTATATACACTGAATGAAAACTCTTTGTCAGAAGATGTATTTTTTGAGCTAAAAGTCATATAACATAAAATTAACCATTTAAAAGTGTACAATTCAGCAGTGTTTAAGTGTATTCATTTTGTGCCACCATCACCTCTATCTTGTTCCAAAACACTTTCATCTCCCTAGAGGGAGACCTTATATACCAAGCCAGCAGCTGTTTTCCATTTCGCCCTTCTGTCAGTCCCTGGCAACCACTAACCTACTTTCTGTCTCTACAGATTTATCTAGTCTGGATATATCATAAAAATGGAATCACAAAATATGTGACATTTCATGTCCGGCATCTTTCACTGAGCATATTTTTTTCTAGCTTCATCCACATTGTAGCAGATATCAGAACTTTGTTCCTTTTTTTTTATTTTCCCATTATAGCTGGTTTACAGATTTCTGTCAATTTTCCAACTGCACAGATTGGTGAGCCGGTTACACATACATATATGGATTTGTCACAAGTGATTAGACATAGTTCCCAGTGCTATACAGCCGGATCTCCTTGCTTTTCCATCCCAGAGGCAAGAGTCTACAACTGTTAACCGCAGACTCCCAGACCATCCCACTCCCTCCCCCACTCTCTTGGCAACCACAAGTCTATTCTCCAAGTCTGTGATTTTCTTTTCTGTAGAAAGTTTCATTTGTGCAGTCTATTAGATTCCAGATATAAGTGATATCATACAGTATTTGTCTTTCTCCTTCTGACTTACTTCACTCAGTATGAGGGTCTCTAATTCCATCCATGTTGCTGCAAATGGCATTATTTTATTATTTTTTATGGCTGAATAGTATTCCATCGTGTATATATACCACATCT
This sequence comes from Catagonus wagneri, assembly GCA_004024745.2. Classification (NCBI taxonomy): domain Eukaryota; kingdom Metazoa; phylum Chordata; class Mammalia; order Artiodactyla; family Tayassuidae; genus Catagonus; species Catagonus wagneri. The sequence goes on along the minus strand of PVHT020003144.1, from coordinate 9,585,918 downwards.
TCCTAATCCAGTCATCTGTCGATGGACATTTGGGTTGTTTCCATGTCTTGGCTATTGTGAATAGTGCTGCAGTGAACATGCGTGTGCAAGTGTCTTTCTCAAGGAAAGTTTTGTCCGGATATATGCCCAAGAGTGGGATTGCTGGGTCATATGGTAGTTCTATGCATAATTTTCTAAGGTACCTCCATACTGTTTTCCACAGTGGTTGTACCAGCTTACATTCCCACCAACAGTGCAGGAGGGTTCCCTTTTCTCCACACCCCCTCCAGCATTCGTTGTTTGTGGACTTATTAATCATGGCCATTCTGACTGGTGTGAGGTGTTATCTCGTGGTAGTTTTGATTTGCATTTCTCTAATCATCAGTGATGCTGAGCGTTTTTTTCATTTTTTTTGGTGTTTTAATTTTTTTATGGCTGTACCTGCGGCATATGGAGGTTCCCAGGCTAGGGGTTGAATTGGAGCTGTGGCCACCGGCCTACACCACAGCCACAGCAACTCAGGATCTGAGCTGCATCTGTGATCTACACCACATCTCACAGCAATGCCGGATCCTTAACCCACAGAGCTAGGCCAGGGACTGAACCTGCGCCCCCATGGATGCTAGTCAGATTTGTTTCTGTTGAGCCATGATGGGAACTCCAACTTTGTTACTCGTTAAGCTAATTGCTATTCCACTGTATGGGTATGTCACATTTTATTTAATCTGTTCAGCAGGAGGTGTACATTCGGGTTGTTTTCACCTTTTAACTATTGCGAATCATACTCTTATGAACATTTGTATACCCGTTTTCAGTTGTTTTGGGTATAATACCTAGGAGTGGGTCATATGGAAAATTCTATGTTTATATTTTTGAGGAGCTGCCAAACTGTTTTCTAAAGCAGGTGCACCATTTTATGGTCTTACCAGCAATGTGTGAAGGTTCCAATTTCTCTCTATCCTCAACAACAGTTTTTTATTGTTCATTTAAAAAATTCTGGCCAGTCTAGTGGAGGTGAAATGGTATCTTACTGTGGTTTTGATTTGCATTTCCCTAAGGTCTAGTGATACTGAGTATCTTTTCATGTGCTTCTTGCCCGTTTATATATCTTCTTTGAAAAAATGCCTATTCAAGTTCTTTGTTCATTTTTCAGTTGGACTATTTATTTAATTATTTAGTTGTGAGAATTCTTTATATATTCTGGAAACTAGACTCTTATTGGATCTGTATTTGATTTGCAAATACTTTTTCCAATTTTGTAGATTTTATTATTTTCACCTTTTTTTTTTTTTGCCTTTTCTAGAGTAGCACTCATGGCACATGGAGATCCCCAGGCTAGGGGTCTAATCGGAGCTGTAGCCACTGGCCTATGCCACAGCCACAGCAATACAGGATCCAAGCTGCATCTGTGACCTACACCACAGCTCATGGCAACGCCAGATCCTTAACCCACTGGGCGATGCCAGGGATCAAACCCACAACCTCATGGTTCCTAGTCGGATTCGTTAACCACTGAGCCACTATAAGAACTCCTATTTTTACTTTCTTGATGGTGTCCTTTGATGCTAAAATTTAAAAATTTTTGAAGTCTATTTCTCTATTTTTTCTTTTTTTGCTTGTGATTTTTTTTTTTTAATGCTTTTTAGGGCCACACTCTCGGCATATGGTAGTTCCCAGGCTAGGGGTCTAATGGGAGCTGCAGCTGCCAGCCTATGCCACAGCCATAGCCACAGCCATGCCAGATCCGAGCCACCTCTTTGACCTCCACCACAGCTCATGGCAATGCTGGATCCTCAACCCCCTGAGCAAGGCCAGGGATCGAACCCGCATCCTTATAGACACTAGTTGGGTTCCTTTCCCCTGAGCCTCAATAGGAATTCCCTGCTTGTGCTTTTGATGTCATATCTTAGAATCTGTTGCCAAAACCAGGTCATGAAAATTTACTCCTATGTTTTCTTCCAAGAGTATTATAGTTTTAGTGCTTACATTTGAATAATTGATGCATGTTGAATTAATCTTTGCATATGCTATAAGGTAAGGGACCGCCTTTGTTCTTTGGCAAGTGGATATTCAGTTGTCCAAGTACCATGAGTCAGAGACCATTCTTTCCTCATTGAATGTTCTTGGCTCCCTTGTTGAAAATATAATTTACTGTAGACATATGGGAATTTCCGTTGTGGCTCAGCAGTAACGAACCAGGCTAGTGTCTGTAAGGACGTGCGTTCAATCCCTGGTCTCGCTCAGTGGGTTAAGGATCTGGTGCTGCTGTGAGCTGTGGCGCAGGTCACAGACATGGCTTGGATCTGGCATTGCTGTGACTGTGGTGTAGGCCGGCAGCTGCAGTTCTGATTTCATCCCTAGCCTGGGAATTTCCATGTGCTGGAAAAAAAAAAAAAAACAACCATTTATATACATACACACACGCACATGTGGATTTATTTCTGGACTCTCAGTTCTATCCTATTAGCCTATCTTGATTGTTGGTGTATGTTTTTCCCTGAAGAAGGCAGGCTTATCTTACTCGCACTGGCTGTTCCCTTTGCCTGGAATGCTCTTCCTGTCAGTGTCACATGACTCCTTTCTATCCTGAAGACCTTCTGCAAATATCTCCTTACAGGAGCCTCCCGTTATCACTCGCCACCACATGCACGGTTTTATTCTTCTTATAGTACTTAATTGCACTTGAATTTGTAAACTCTGTGAGAGCAGAGTCTTCTGTTCTAGTTGCTGGGCACATGGTGCCTGCACATAACAGGTCCTTAAAATATCATGGAGTGACTGGTCCCAGTTGCCTAGCCTGAAAGCCCTTCCTCGCCTCCGCACCGATGTAAATACCCCTCGTCTTTTAAGGTGCAGGCCAAATGCCACCTCCTCCCTGGAGCCTTCCCAGTCTGTGCCAGCTGAACTGTAGGCTCCTTTCCTCTGTCACGGGGAAGGCTGACAGGTGCGCTTGACTGGAAGCTCCCCGAGGGCAGGGCCCCCAGCTCTGCACCCCGCCTGCACCTCGTAGCTCTCACCGAGTGGGCCCTCGCCATGGACAAGCTCTGGGCCTGACGCTGGTCTGAGGACGGAGGACTGGGGTGAAGGCAGATTGGATTGAGAGAGTTAACCTTGGGTAGAAGGACTGGAGCCGAGAGACACAGTCCTAGAGGATTTCAGGGTTTAGCCTCAGCCTCAGGCATGACCACTATTCTCAGGTTAGAAATGGGAATGTTAAGTGGGGAGCCCGGTGTGGAGATCAGCCATGAGTTCTATTTTCTCCTACCTAACTTTGAGGCAAAGTGGATGACGGAAGGGCCCCCGAGGCCCCCGGTGTCCCTGGCAATCGGGGCAGGAGGTGGCAGACAGTCCGCCCCTCCCTGCACCTCCCCGTCCCCCAGACTACCAGCCCAGGTCTGATCCATGTGGTGGACACGGGGTCCTCACAACCCGGGACGTTAGGGTCTGTTACCCCATCTACGCCAGAGGAAACTGAAGCTTAGAGAGGTCAAGCCACCTGCTCGGGGGCACACAGCTCCTAAACTGGAGAGCCGGAGCTGGACTAGTGCCACAGCAGGGGCTTCTGCAAGGAACTGCCCTGGACCTTTGTCCCCCTGCCGGGGATGGCCCTGGGACCTCTGTCCCAGCTGAAGGCAGAGATGAAGGGGGACGAGGCTCACAGGTGGGGGAGGTGGCGAAGCCACGCTTTGGGCACCAGAAGGAGCTGTTGGTGAAGGAATTAGAACATCAGCAATTTTCACGTAAGGCACAGGCTTGAAGATGCGACCTGGTCAGTCTGGGTGGTTGCAGTGAGTAGAGACCCTGAGACGGCCCTGGGCCCCCTTTGGCCTTTTCACACCTCTGTCCCGCGTCCTCTTCCTCAACCCCTCCCCTCCTTCCGCAGGGTGAGCGGCCGGTGAGCCTCTCAGCCATCAGCCATCCCTGCTCCCGTTGGAGGGCCTGAGACGCCTTCTGCCGGGAGAAGGCAGCGTCTGGTTTCCCGGTGTTCCTGAATTTGTGCGCGTGTGTGTGTTTGCGCTGAGATTATATCCTTGGCGCCACAGGGACCAGTCCACCGTGTGTAGCTCGCTTAGACAGAGGCTGATTTCCTTGAAGTGACTCCTGCCTCCCATTTCGTCCCAGTGAGATGAAGCCCTGAGCCCACCTATCAGGCTGGTTTTCCCAGACCTGAGCCACGGGCGCTGTCTCCAGACATTGCTGCCCCCACCAAGGGGTGGCTGGAGCGGGAGAGCCATGGGCGGGAAGGACAGAGGGTTGAGAAGGGGCGGGAGGGGAAGAGGGAGCAATTCTGGCTCCTTGGCTCGCTCCCCCCACCCCTTTGCTGTGTGAACTCAGGCCAACTCCCTCCCCTCTCTGGGCAACAGCCCCTCCTCTGGGGATTAGGGAAGAACAAGTGTTCTCAAGGTGGGTCATGAAGATGAGGTGAGACAATACAAATCAAGCGGAGAGCAGGCCTGCCAGTAGTCAGTTCTGGGGACCGGGGACGGTGGTGACAGCGGCCATTGTGGTCAGCTGGGAGGCCCGGGAGTGGAGTGGGGACAAGGGAGGAAGGGCCAGCAGCTGTGGCCAGGGTCGGGGGCTGGGAAGAACTCCACGGGGGGCCCTCCCACCTCCCCTTGAGAAGTCTGGATGGGCCAGGGAGGAGAGAGTCTAGGAAACAGGAGGGGTTGTCACCAGGGAACGTAGGGGCAGGAGCGTAGGGGCAGGAAGCGGTGTGAGAGCTTTACAGGATCTGGCATCTGGGCACAGGTGGCCCCTCTGCATCAGGAAACCCAGTCACTAAAGAGCCGACTCCCCACCTGCCCAGCCCTCCAACCTCTCCAGCGGCCCCGCCACACCCGCCCTGTCTCCACTGCAAGGCGCTGGCCTAATGAGCCTGCTGGGGGCTGGTTTCCCTGCAGGGCACACTCAGCCTGGGTGAATGGCTCCTCGCTGGCCCTGACTGATGTCCCGGGCGCCTGTAATGCGGAAAACACAGTTATCGCTCCCTCTGCCCCTGCAGCTCCCAGATGCTCACAATAGGATTACAGCCTCATAGCCGCCCTCCCGGAGCCAAGGCGGCCTCCGGCTGCCCTCAGGATGGGCCAGGCATCCTGTCCAGGGTTCCCGTGGGGGACCGTGTGGCTGAGGCTTTCGGGATGGGCTGGGGCAAATGAGCGTGAGCGCCGGAGCAGCTCTGGGTCACCAAGGACCCTGGGCTGCTCGTTTGGCCTCCCGGCTGGGTTTTCCTTTCCCTCGTCCCCCACCTCCTTCTTCTCCGTGGCCTTATCTCTTTGCAGCCCGGACTTGCCCACGGCACTGCCCTGCTTAGAGCCTGTCAGCGGCCCCTCTCTGCCCAGGACAAAGTCCAGACCTTGGCTGCTGCTGGGGACTCACCTTCAGCTTCCAGCGCTCTGGGGCTGGTTCTCCCCACCGCTGGGTCTGAGCCATTCCCGTTACAGTTACGCCCCCACGGCGCCCACTTCTGCCAGGTGAGCGGGGGAGGGGGGAATGCCTCTGGTTAAGGACTGGGTTCAAGGTCAATGGCTCAGGGGTGAGCCATCCATGCTCCTGACACCCTCGGGCTCCTCTTCCTTTTGAGCACCCGTTAGACCACATTTCCCAGCCCCCTTGACTAGGGAGGAGTCAGGCCAGTGAAAAGGGGACACAAGAGACACATGCCACTGCTATTGGGCCTGTGAAAGTCCCCCCTGCAACCCTCCACTCAGTTTCCCTTCTGCAGCAACCTTGAACTAAAGATCGGGGCTGAATGGAGCCTGGATCCCTGAGTCACCGTACGGACCAGAGCTGCCTGACTCACATGGGCCTGTGATGTGAGCTCTTTGTGCTACGCCACAGAGATTAGATTTGGGGATTCTTGTTATAGAAGGAGCCCACCCTGACTTCCAAAAATCTTAGGAGAGACTGTGGGCAAGTCATGTCCGGTAAGACTCAGTTTTCTCATCTGCGAAGCGGGACGATAATACCACCCTCACAGAATTACAGAATAGGTAACGTCAGGCAGGCGGCACATTATAAGCTCTAACTGAAGCTATTGGACCTGTGCACTCAGCCTGGGCAGGTGCAGTTCCCTCTGCTTGGCCTTTCTCCCTTGCCTTCTCCGCTGTGGGCCTCATGGCTCAGAAAGAACCTCAGATTTAGGGCTCCCCTGCCTGGGCTCTGCGGCCCTCAGACACGCTCCGCGGGCGTCCTCTTCACTGCACCATTTTCAGTTGTTTGCCAGTCTGTCTTTCCCGGACTGGGCACTACCAGCAGCCTGCGTGGAGCCTGAAACAAAGCGGGACCCACAAGCGACTCTTTGGTTTGTAAAATGAGGCTTGCCTGGAGTGTCTGCCTCTCAGGCCAGGCCTGAGTCGTGAAGGTGGTTCCGACTGGCGTGGGAAACTTCTTTTGAAAGCACGGACAACCATCTCCAAGACTCTTAGGGGTCAGTTCCTTGATCCAGAGCACCCCCACCTCCCCCCCGGCACCCCCACTCCCAGGCTTGTCCACCGAAGCCCTCTGCCGGCCCGGGCTCTCTTTGTCTCTGAGGCTTTTCAGGATGGCAGCTGCCAAGACCACTAGCCCCAGGCAGAACTCAGGTGAGGCCTGTAACCTTGGACTCAAGACACGAGCCAGCTGGCGGTGCCTGCAGGCTGCAGCCCCACTCGGCCCTCCCTCACTTCCCGCATCTCCTCCCTCTTGCCGCCTCTGCCCAGGTGAGGGGTGCAGCCGCCTCCTTGGTCCCGGGAAGTCTGGGGCTGGGTGGGAAGGGAGCTGAGAACGCTGCGCTGAGGAAGGCCTGTGCTTTCAGCTTCGGTTGTGACCGGAGCCCGTGAAAGGACAGGAGGAGAGCCGGTGTCGCCCACCCCTCCACCTGCCGCCACCGCCCCAGCTGGGGGGTGGTGGGGAGACACTGCCTGGGGCCGTGGGGCGTGGGCTGGACCTCGAGCGTCCCCTCCCCCTCTTGCAAGGATGCTTCAGCTCCCAGGTAGAGCCTGAGAGGGGTGGACAATGAGCCCCCGAGGTCTTTGTCCGCAAGATGGTTCCATTTTGCGGTGGGGTAGCGGTTTACTCCGGATGGGGCCCCAGTTTCTCCTGGGGGACCGATCCGGCTGATGAAGATGCTGTGCAAGGTGTGTGGGCAGGAATCTCCTGCGGCCACTGTCTCCGGGAGAGCTCTGTACCTCGGCATCTGGCCTGCCTCTTCCTCTCTGGTGACGCAGGCGTGGCCCACGGCCACCGCCTTCACTCTGTTCTACGTCCTGCCTTTCCACCGAGTGTCACAGCTGCAGCACTTCCCCGTGTTTGTCATTGTTTTCAGGCTCCGCTTTAAACGGCGGGCACAACTGCCGTTTATGTAACTGTTCTCTTGTTTGGGGAAACTTAGGTGGCTTCTGGTTTTTCAGCCCTGCAGGAAAATGCCGCATGGAACATTTCTGAGCAGCATGCTTTCTCCTGCGTGAGCCTGGCTCTCCGGGTGAGATTTCCAGAACGGGAGCTGCGGGCTCAAAGGGCTCGGGTGTTTTGAGTCAGGACTCCTCAGGGTGGAACGGCCCTCAGAAGTGGCCTTGTCCTTCCACCCTCGCGATGAGGAGATGAGCCCCAGAGAGGGGAGGTGTCCTGGTCAAGGTGACCGGCCGGTTTGTGGGCTGCTGAGGTCTGGGCCCAGATTCTGCTGCTTCCTCCTCTCCTTGAAGCTTTGTGGTCTGGAAAAGAGGACCAAGCTGCTGCAGATGCTCCTTCAAAGAGGTTTTTTTTTACATCTTTATTAAGATATAGTTCACATATAGTCATATTTCTTTACTGAGATATAATTCATGCTATACTATATAATTCATCCACTTAAAGGGCACGCTTTAATGGCTTTTAGTACGTTCACAGCGTTTTCTAATCATCACCACAATCAATGTTAGATTTCCATCACCCCGAAGCAAATCCTTTATCTGTCATCCCCAACCTTCCCACCCCCAGCCCCTGGCAAACGCTAATCCTCTTTGTGTCTCTACGGATTTGCCTACTCTGGACATTTTGTAGAAACGGCATCATACAGTATGGGATCTTTTGCAACTGCCTTCTTTCACTTAGCAAAATGATTTCAAGATTCATCCGCATTGCAGTTGTCACTGCTTCGTTCCTATTTATGGCCCCACAATACTTGCTTATATAAATATATCATGGTTTGTTTATCTACCCATCCGTTGATAAACATTTGGGTTGTTTCAACTTTTTGGCAGCCTGGAGCCTGCCTGGCCCTTGGGGGAGGCCTCAGGCCATGGGCAGGGCTTCTTCTCCCCCGGTGCTGACCCAGCTCGCTCTCCCTTCACCCAGCTCTGGTTCCAATGAGGCTTTGCCTCACAGCCTGCAGGGCAGTGCCAGGAAGCTGCCCCTCGTGTCTCCATGTCCCTGGAGTGTGGGTGGAGGACATGATGTGAAGTACTTACGGGAAGGACTGGGGCTCGGCTGGAGGATCCGAGTCCGGAGCTCTGAGAGCAGCTTCCCCACAACAAGCTGAATCTAGCACCCAGCACAGGTTAATTTGTCAGTCTGTTTATTCATTCATTCATTCATTCTTCCCTAGAAGAGCATGCCCTGTGCACAGGGCCCTGTGCTGGGACGAGGCCCTTGGAAAACCATGGTCTACTGGGGATATGGCCTGTAACGAAACCCTGGTGACATGGGCTGATACTTCTGGAATCCAGGGTCACTCAGGGCCACAGCCCAGAGTGAAGGGAAACCAAAGAACAGGAGAGGAGGAGGATGTCAGAATCTCCTTGGCTATTTATATACTTGCAATGAATAATCTGACAATGAAATTAAGAAAAACTCTTCCATTTTTTACAATAGCATCAAAGAATAAAATGCTTAGGAATAAATGTAACAAAAGAAGTAAAAACGAATACTGAAAACTAGAGAGCACAGTTGAAAGAAATGAAAGAAGATCTAAATAAATGAAAAGACATCCTTATTCATAGATCAGAATGTTTAATATTGTTGATATGGCAACACTCCCCAAATTGAACTATTGATTCAATGCAATCTCTATCAAAATTCCAGTTGGCTTCTCCAAAAAGTTGAAAAGTCAATCCTGATGTTTATAAGGAAATGCAAAGGACCCAGAGTAGCCAACAAAGTATTGAAAAAGAACAAAGTTGGAGGATTTCTGACTGCAAAACTTACTACAAAGTTACATTAACTAAGACTGGGTGGTACTGGCATAATTTTACATTCCAATCAATAGAATAGAATTTAGAATTTAGCAATACTCTCTTTCATTTATAGCTAATTTTTAAATTGCGATTTTTTTTTTGTCTTTTTGCCTTTTATCTAGAGCCGCACCCGCGGCATATGGAGGTTCCCAGGCTGGGGGTCTAACAGGAGATGTAGCTGCCGGCCTTCGTCACAGCCACAGCCACACGGGATCCGAGCCACATCTGCAACCTACACCACAGCTCACGGCAACGCCGGATCCTTAACCCACTGAGCAAGGCCAGGGATCGAACCCACAACCTCATGGTTCCTAGTCGGATTCATTAACCACTGTGCCACGAGGGGAACTCCTATAGCTAATTTTTGACAAGGGTACTGAGACAGTTCGATGTTGGGAAAGAAGAGTCTTTTCAACAGTTGTTATTGGGACTGGATATTCATACGTAAAGATTGAATTTGGATCCCTACCTCACACCATATATAAATATTGATTCAAAATGGATCAAAGGGAGTTCCCGTCATGGCTCAGTGGTTAACGAATCCGACTAGGATCCATGAGGTTGTGGGTTCGATCCCTGGCCTTTCTCAGTGGGTTAAGGATCTGGTGTTGCCGTAAGCTGTGGTGTAGGTTGCAGACGCGGCTCAGATCCCGCGTTGCTGTGGCTGTGGCAAAGGCCAGCAACTACATCTCTTGTTAGACCCCTAGCCTGGGAACCTCCATATGCCACGGGTACTGCTCTAGATAAAGGCAAAAAGACAAAAATAAAAAAAAGTGGATCAAAGATTTAAATGTAAGTAAACAGCAAAACAGCAAAATTCTTAGAGAAAACAGGGACAATAAATCTCATGACATTGGAGTAGACAGTTGTTTCTTAGGTATGACCCCCTGAGTAAAAGCAAGCAAAGAAAATATTGATAAAATGAATTTATTTTTTAATAAATTAAAAAAGAAAACACCCTGTGCTTCAAAGGATACCATAAGGAAAGGGGAAAAGACAAACTAAGAACCCGGGGAGGGGTGGCTCCCCAGAGGTCCCCTGTGACGTCCTCCATGCTGCTGAGTGATGGCTGTGAGGGTGGCCCTGAAAACCTGACTAGTGACATGATTTACATTTCATTAGTTCAGAATGGAGGGAGGCTTAGCCCCTGGGCGGGCTGTCACGGGGCAGAGGGTTGAACCACCCCGTCTTCAGCAGGTCACTCTGTGCTGTGGGAGGGACATCCTCTACAATGGCTACACCTGCCACGTAGCATTGGCCAGGTGTCAGGAGCACCCCCGGCCCCGAGGATCAGCATAAGATGGCCATGAACCCCAATCCCATGGTCTGTCCCCCACGCTTCCCAATTAGGCTGGTGTGTGGTCCATATCACAGAGTCCTTCCTGAGGTCCTTGAGAAGCCCCCTTCCCATGAAGCATCACGGGAGTAGGGGATGCTTCTCAGCAGCTGGGCATCCGGGTCCTGCAGTGCAAATAACTTTAAAATGATGCTTTAGGAATTCCTGCCGTGGCGCAATGGTTTAACCATCTGGCTCTTTTCTGCGGAGGTGCCACTTAGGTCTCTGGCTGGGTCATGAACTTCCATGTGCTGTGGGTGCAGCTGAAAAAGAAAAAATATAAATAAGTAAATAAATAAAATGATGCTTTGGACAACAGCAGATTTGCCCTTGGGGGCTCCTCACTTCCTCCCTCCAAAGCGGCTCAGCTCACATCCCTCCCACCCCACCCTCTGGTCTCCTTCCCTCCTTCTCCCTCGCTTCCCACCTTCTCTGTGAGGACACCACCGCAGGCTCTCTCATCTCCTGCCGCCTAAGCCTGGCTTCCTCGAAACACTGGCTCCTGCCTTGGCAGGTTGCAAAGACTTTGTCGGACAGGTACATCGTTCCTCTCGTCACGCCCACTGGTGGGCGTGTAGCCTGTGCGGTCACGCGGGGGGCACCTGACAGCCCCTTGGCTGTAAGTCCATGAGCCGCCAGGAAGCTCCCAGTGAAGAGTGGGATTAAATTGGTGGTCAAAACAGATTAACGACAAGGTCCTACTGGTCAGCTCAGGGAACTGTATTTCGTAGCGAGTAATAAACTATAATGGAAAAGAAACTGAAAAACAATCCATGCGTGGGAGTTCCCGTCGTGGCGCAGTGGTTAACGAATCCAACTAGGAACCATGAGGTTGCGGGTTCGATCCCCGGCCTTGCTCAGTGGGTTAAGGATCTGGCGTTGCCGTGAACTGTGGTGTAGGTTGCAGACGCGGCTTGGATCCTGTGTTGCTGTGGCTGCGGCATAGGCTACAGCTCTGATTAGATCCCTAGCCTGGGAAACTCCACATGCCGCGGGTGCAGCCCTAAAATGACAAAAGGCAAAAAAAAAAAAAAAAAAGAATCCATGTGTGTTTGGGTGTATGTGCATGTGCGTGTATATATATCACTGGATCACTTTGCTGTACACAGGAAACTAACACAACATTGTAAACCAACTATTCTTCAATTAATTTCTTTTTTTTAATTAGTGGTCCAACATTAGAACAGACAGGTGTGGGCCACACAGCCGTTAGGAACAAGGCGACATGCTGTTATCGAGAGATGCTGAAAACAGTGCTGAGTAAAAGACTGATGGAGGGAGGTTATACCCTGAGAACACTCCATGACCTGAATACACAAGCGCACGGCAATGATACTAGATCTTTCTAGGGATAAGCGGGTATCTGAGGACATCCGTGGGAGGGTCGGAGGTGGAAGCGGGGTGGAGGGAAAGCTGGAATAAATCCTAGGAGTAGTGCCTCCCAAAGCCTGCAGGAGAGGGCGGGCCTCACACGGAGGCACATGCCTAACTCAGGCACTCAGAAAGGAAGAGGTTGCGGGTTCGATCCCTGTCCTTGCTCAGTGGGTTATGGATTCGGCGTTGCTCTGGCTGTGGTGTAGGCTGGCAGCGGCCGCTCCGATTCGACCCTGGCCTGGAAACTGCCTTATGCCGCAGGTGCCGCCCTGTGACTGCAGAGAGAAGGTGAGTGGCGGGAGGGGGTGTGAAGTGGCTGCACCGGGACCTGCAGGGGATCGGACCCCAGCGGCCTCCGGGCTTGGAGGCATTGGCCTTCGCGTTCCTCTCTGCTGAGGTCGGGGCACGGGGCAAGCCAGCCAGAATTCTCGAGCCACCTCGGGCTGAGCGCAGAAGGCGGCTGTCCCCAGCGGAGGGGTGGGGGCCTTGGCCCCTGGAAGCAGGCCAAGCATGTGGAAGCTCAGAAATATGCGGACGTGAGCAGCTCTGCGGCCCCGGCCTCTGGCTGGACAGCCCGGAGCCAGGCCTGGCCTTCCCCACCTTCCAACCTCCACCACGCTGGAGGCCAATGGCTCCCCATGGGGCTGGAGCCGGAGGGACCCCCGAGGCAGAAAGGAGGGGGAGGCACTGGGAAAGCTCAGCAGCTTGATCTCATCTGCCTCTTAATTAAAGCAACAGGGCGGGGCATGTGCGGATTCGCGGGGGCTGGGGGAGGGGGCAGGTGGGCTTCCCAGCCACACATGCGCAGCCTGAGAGACGCCCAGGGGGGCGGGAGGGAGGGGGCTGTGGTTTCCTGGGCTCAGGGAGACAGAGATGTGGGTCCTTGACCCCGCCTTCCTTTACCAGCGGTGTGGCCTTGGACAAGCTGCTTCCCTGCTCTCTCAGGAAGCCATGAGGTAGGTAAACTTCCTTTGTAAACTGCTAAGTGCTGCCTGAGTGGGAGGTGGCCTGGGGAGCTGGCCTTCCAGCCAATGGTGACCTTGGCCGGGCAAGCAGAGCCGTCCTGGGCAGGCAGGCCGGTGGGCGTCTGGGCTGCAGGCTGGGCCCTTCTCTTTTGCACCCCCTTCCAAGCCCAGCACCCAGGCTGGGGTGCGTGTGAGACCAAGAAGGATCCCCGCCCTGGCCAGCACGCCCAGCCTGCAGAGGCTCTTGTCAGTTTGCATTTTGCAAACTGGAAGGGACTATCCTCATAAGGGTTATTGTGAAGACGAGACGGGCCTGATGGCTTTGGGAAACAAATCTGCGAGGAAGGAGAGAGCATAAAGCAGGCATGCGTGAGGAGTGTGAGCGCCCCAGAGCCTCCTGCCCAGTGGAGAGGCCCTGAGTGGGCTGTGGGGGCCACACTGGCCAACCAGCCAGCGCTCTCACTGCCTGGCCATGAGACAGAGGCCCAGAGGGGCGCGGCCGCTTCAGCACCGCCTCCCCTGCAGCGAGGAGGCCCCTTGGTCAAGGTCGCAGAGATGGTCGATAACAGTCCTGGCCAGCAGTCAAGGTCTCTGAGCCCTGGGCGGCTGCCCAGCACTGGGGGGTCTCCGCCTTGCGGCCCCTCCCAGAAAGCACGTTTGTTTGGAGCCCTGGTGATGCAGCAACCGGCGGGCAGCTCTGTGCGGGGCGGGCCACGGAGGGAGGGAACACGGCGTCCTTCGCAGGGGTCCTCTCCGGGGAGCCCCACTCCGGTCTGACCTCACCCTCTCAGTGCAAGGGTCCCATCCACAGGATGTCACATGGCCGTCCGGGGTCTGTTTACATCCTGGGGACAGCGAACTCACTGCTTAGGGAGCAGCTGAGCCCAGTATTTCCAGGTGGATCGGGAGAAGATGCAATTGGATCCTTGGTGCCGGGCAAGGGCTGGGCCATGGAGGTGCCCAGGTCACGCTGTCCTCCTTGCCCCTGCGTTGTGGACAGTCCCTCTCATTAGAAAGTGCACGCTGGTGACCCAAAGCCAGGGACTCCCAGGCTTTGGAATTGTCCTCAGGCTACCCTCTGGAGCTGTGCAGAGCAAATCTTGTCCTGTGTCCTTTAAAGTATCTGAAGAGGGATTTCCCTGGTGGCCTAGCGGTTAAGGATTCAGCATTGTCGCTGACGTGGCATGGGTTCGATTCCCCGGCCTGGGAACTTCTGCATGCCATGGGGGTGGCAAAAATAAGTATCAAGAAAACCATCACGTTGTCCTTCAGCCTCCTCTCCCCAGTCCCCTCATCCCTCCCAGACCTCCCGCTGTCCTGGTAGAGTCCTTGGGGAAAAGTGAGTCCCCACCGGCCATAGTCGGCTGCACCTGCCCCTGGATGGGGCATCTGAATCTGGCTGAATCAAGGTGTAGTCATGTTACCTGCTTCGCCCAACGATACGTGGATAGAAACATCACATATTCCTTTCATCAGAAGTTTAAGGGCCAGCCTGTGGTTTGCCACCTATCTTTTCCCCCTGCCACCAGAGAGGGAGAATGTTCTAGATGAAGGCTGTGTTGTCAGATTGAGTCCCAGGGCAAAGATGACACGGATCAGAGCCACAGCCCACCACCCACAGTGGATGTGGAGCCTGAGAGAGAAGCTATTGAGATTTGGGGATCTTTTGTTACTGCCATAAAAGGCTGCCTATCCTGACTGATACCCGTTCATTGGCTAATGTCTTCTAGAAAGTGGGATCTCCAGGCTCAAGGGGGTGTGAGCAGGCCGAGGTGCCCTCCCTGGGCAGGGATTGTGGCAGCATCTGTTAATTTCGCATCACTTACAGCAGCCACACCTGTACTCAGAATAGCCTTGGATGAAACCCCCTCCTCTTGAAACAGAACAGCTAGGGAACCGGGACTTTCTCATTCCCTGTGTAAGCAAAGGAGCACCTGCTCCTGCAGGGATCCCTGGCCCTGGGCCGGCATTCAGTTTCACCCTACTGACTCTCAGCTGTCTCCCTAGCCTGCTGGGTTGATTTTTTGGAACATTCTGTTACGGAACATTTAAACATGCAGAAAAGTTGAGAGAACTGTGCAGTGAACATCTCTGTACTCGCCACCTGGATCCTGCAACTGACATTTTCCTACGCTTGCTGGATTACCAATCTCTCCCTGCATCGTTCGACCCAGCTGTCAATCCATTTTTGATGACTTTCAAAGGAAGTTATAGGCATCAGTAAGCTTCTCCCACCTCCGCCCTCACCTCCAACCCTCCCGTTGCAGCCTGCATACATTGACTAGAGTTCAATATTTGTTTATTTTGTAAAGGTACATACCGTGAGAGGCACACGTCACAGCTTTTCGGAAATACACACACCTGTGTAACCCAAACTGCTCTCAAGATAGAGATCAGCATCATTAACCCGGAAAAGCTCTGCCATGCGCTTTCCCGGACAGTGTCCATCTCAGTGCTCGAGAGGCAAACACTGTTTTGATGGGTTTTGCCTGTTCTAGACACTCGGATCGATAGAATCTCGCAGGGTCCGACTAAAAAAAGTCAGCATCAGACTTTTTGAGAGTCACCCACGTTGGTGCCTGTATCTCTCTCTCGTTCCTTTTTGCCCTTGAAGAGTGTTCGGTTGTATGATTAGAACCCAGTGTGTTTATCCCTTGTCCTCTTGATGGATACCTGGGCTGTTGCCAGTTGTTGGCTTTTCTAAGTGAACCTTCTGGGAACGTTTGTGTACGGGCCTTTCTGTGGACATACATCTTCATTTCTTTTGAGTAAAATATTTGATATTAGAACTGCTGGCTCAGAGGGAGGCATAGATTTAATTTCATGAGAAACTAAGAGATCTTTTCCCAAGGTGGCGATGTCTGAGGGCGCCCACTCTTCCACATGCTTGGGTTAATTCGGAATCTGGATCCTGTGATTCGGTGAGCTCACCATCCTTTCTAACCAGAGTGATCTTTGAAGTTGGTTAATAGGCATACTACGGCCCATTCAACTCACTGCCTGGATTTTGGGGGCAGGGTGGACCCCTGTGGCTGAGTATCAGAGACCCATTCTGTGAATAATTCATTGCTCTGTCGTCTGTGAAGACACACTATCATGCTATAACCCGTGTACCTCACCTCCAGGAAATCCCGAGACAGTCTGTCTAATTGAGACCCACCTTGCTTCTAGCATCCTTCTCCTGATGCCCGTCAGATATCAAGGCGGGAAAGGGGACCACTGCTTCTTTCTAGAAGAGACGGCAGGTGCTGTTTTCAGCTCTGGTAAATAAAGCTGTTGAATAATTTAAGGATCTTGCTAGAGATAAAATTTAAGCTTATCTAAGTTCCAGAGTCCCGTCTTTGAAAACGAGTACAAATTTTCCCATCACTCATCTGCTGGCACCTTTCGCGTCTCCCTGACTTTGCAGAGGTCACTGGCGGTGCGTGCTTGATCGTGTCTGCGGGTTTCTGTAGCTCCTCAGGCCTGGGGGAGGGAGAGAGAGGAGGGAGGCAGACCCGTGGGTAGTACTGAATATGTCTGCGCACCCTGTCTGCCTTACACATCAACCATCTCGTCTCAGGGGCCATTATCGTCCTCCTCTGCAGATGACGAAACGGAGCTCCACAGAGGTCAAGTGATTGTCTAAGGTCGTAGGGCTGATCAGTGGCAGGCCCGGGATCTGAAATCGTGTATGACCTCAGTGCATTCTCCTACACACTCTTTTATTTTTAAATTGAAGTATAGTTGATTTACAATGTTGTGTTAACTTCTGCTGTATAGCGGCATGATTCACTTAATATATCTATAGCCTTTTTTTTTTCCTATTCTTTCCCATTATGATTTTTTTCTATTCGTTTTCATTATGGTTTATCACAGGATATTGAATATATTCCCCTGTGCTTTACAGTAGGACCTTGTTGTTTGTGCCTGCCGTATGTAATAATTTGTATCTGCTAACTCTGAACGCCCACTCCATCTCTCCCCCAGCCCCTAGCCCTTTGGCAACCACAAGTCTGTTCTCTACGTCTGTGAGTCTGTTTCTGTTCTCTAGATAGATTCACCGGTGCCATATTTTAGATTCCACATATAAGTGACATCACATGGTATTTGTTGTTCTCTTTCTAAATTACTTCACTTAGTATGATAACGTCTAAGTCCATCTGTGTGGCTGCCAATGGCATTATTTCATTCTTTTTTACGGCTGAGTAATAGTGCATTGCGAATATTTAACACATCCTCATCCATTCATCTATCGATGGACATTTAAGTTGTTTCCGTGTCTTGGCTATTGTGAATAGTGCTGCTATGAACACTGGGATATGTGTATCTTTTTGAATTAGAGTTTTGTCTGGATGTACGCCCAGGAATGGGACTGCTGGACCATACGGCAACTCTGTTTTTAGTGTACAAATGTTCCCTTTTCTCCGTACCCTCTCCAGCATTTATTTCCTATATGGGCTTAAGAGCCCTTTGGCGGCTTTGCACACAGGTTGTGAACCTCATAGCTGTGTATCTGGAGAGGAGGCTCTGTCCAGGTGGAGCAGCAGGAGATCTTTCTCACCACGAGGAGCAGCGCCTGGGTCGGCCCCGACCTGACTGAGGTCAGCAGGGGTCGCGAGGCTTGGAAGCGAGCTCTCTGTTTGTTGCTGGTGCGTCTATTGCCTGTGTCTGGGCCTGTCCTCACGGCGGGGGGTGGGGGTGGGGGTTAGTGGAAAGTAAATGCCCAAGCTTGCCAGTCAATAAGTGGGGCAAATTGGATCCAAACCCATGCTCTCTACTCCAAAGCATCCATTGAACTCACTTTGGCCAGGTGTTCTGCCCTTCATGTGAGGTCTTTAGGGTCATGGCAAGCCCGGGTGTCTGACAACTGACCCTGTAATCAGCCTCGTTGTGCGTATGATGGGCTTATCTGGGGAAGGGGGGAGGTGATGGCCCGGTTCTGGAAGTTTAAGATTGTTCAGGTTTGTAGTCACCACCACCCTGCAAATTGGGGCTGACCTGAGCATGCTTCGCTTCCAAATTTGTGAGGGGAGGTGGAACTTGGGAGCGTAGGATTGAACCATGATGAGCATTAGTTTTGGGAAAGTGACCTTGCACATCCAGAAGGACAGGCCCCCAGGTCTCCAGGGGGACAAATGGCCTCTGTGGGTAACATGGCCAAGGGACCAGGACAGGAAGGAAGAATGTTTATTTGCATTTTGGGACAGATGTTGGAGGAGTCTGGCCAGATCGCATATTCAGGTGAAGAACTGTGGCTTTAGTGGTCAAAGCCTGGCACACAGCGGGCACTAAATAAAACAAAACTGTGTAAGACAGGATCGAGATGTTTATTATTTATTTATCACATTCATTTATTATATTTCTTGGAAGGAAAAGTGCAACAGATGAGGATCTGGTCCCCAGAGAAGGTCCTGTGGTCCAGCCTTTGTGGAATTAGCTGTTAGTGGAGCTGCTGGCCCTGAGAGATGGGTTTAGAGGGTTTAACTCAAGTGACTCAAGTGACTGCAGGGCCATCTGGAGCCTTGATAGAACTGGAGGACACATTGTGCATGTGGCTTGAAGGATGAGGAGGGTTTGGCACAAAGGGCACAGCCTGTCCCTCTGGCTTCTGGGAACGGCCTATAGGCTCCTTCAACTTGGGGCACGTGAGCCTTGCTGAGGATGCTTGAGCCCTTCTTCCAGTCTGAGACATAGCAATGGACACAGGGACAGAGCAAGACCGGGGGTACCTAAACCCTGGGGCCCAGTTCTGTGTGATGGTTGATAGCCCCCCAGAGCTGGGGGGACAGGAGCCTGACCCCACGAGGAGAGTGGTTTGGGCGTGGACACTGCGGTTCTAGTCCAGGCTTCATCGCGTCTTCTGAGCATTCACGGACGCTTCTGGTCCTTTGTGACCTCAGCTGTTAGATGGGGATGATGAAGCTAAGCCCTGACCTGCCCCGCTCACAGAGCTAGTGGGAGGCTGAAAAGAGATAATAGAGAGAGCCCTGGTTGGATGTAGAAGGTTGTAAAAGACCATTGTTCCCTTCCCATAGCAACGAGGATCAGTGAACTCAAAGGCAGGTTGAAATAAATTATCCAAACTGAAGAGCAATATGGAAAAAAATGTCAAGTGTTTTCTTTAAAACCATAGGAAAGCTATGCATACACACCCAGAGTCTAAATGAGGTCAGTTACAGAGAGGATCAAGCCCTTTCGGGAGAGAGGAGACTGGCAGCTGCTTTGGGCAGTACTGCCCAGCGGGGTGGCTGCCCAAAGTGGCTGGAGGAGGAGCGGGCCTGACGGAGGTGGAGGGGACTTTCCTGGGAAAGGAGAAAATGCCCGAACTCTCAACGACCAGGTGAACTTGTGTGTAGATCAGAATCTGGAGGAGCCCCCAGTAGAGAGCTGCCCCCACCTAGCTGGCCTGCCATTGGGTTTGGCTGAATAAGCATCAGTTGAGGGCAGGGCTAGAAAGCAGAAAGAGAATGAGAAAGAGAGAGAGAGGGAGAGAGAGAGGGAGGAGGAGAGCACTTAGATCCCAAACCCTTGGGTCTAATCATCGGACTAGAGCATACTTTTCCTCCCCGACACCTGACCACCACGTAACTGAAGCTTTATTTACCACAGTGCCTTTCACTCGGTATATCATGTATGGCTCTCAAGAGAAAAAAAAAAAAAAATTATAAGGCCTACGAAAAGGTGAAAAACACAGTTTTAAAAAATTGAATTAGAGTTAATTTACAATGTCGTGTTAATTTCAAGGGTAAAGCAAAGTGATTAAGAATCTGAAAAAGAGTGTTGTGTATACACGTACGTATGCATATATGTGGATTCATATGCCTTTCCAGACTCTTTTTCATTATAGGTTATTACAAGATATTGAATATAGTTCCCTGTGCTATACAGTAGGGCCTTGTTGTTTACCTGTTTTATATATAATAGTGTGTATATGTTTGTCCCAAAGCCCTCATTTATCCCTCCCTCTCCTTCTCCTTTTCCCTTTGGTGATCATTAACTTGTTTTCTATGTCTGTGAGTCTATTCATTTTGTAAATAAGTTCATTTGTATCCCTTTTTTAAGATTCCACATATAAATGATATCATGTGATATTTGTTTTTGGCTTATGTCGCTTAATATGATAATCTCTAGGTCCATCCATGTTGCCGTAAATGGCATTATTTCAATATTTTTTTTTGGCTGAGAAGTATTCCCCGTTATAGAGATATACCCCATCTTCTTTATCTAGTCTTCCGTCAAGTACACTTAGGTAGCTTCCATGTCTAGGCTATTGTAAACAGAGCTGCTATGAACACTGGAGTACATGTACCGTTTTGAATTAGAGTCTTCTCTGGATATACGCCCAGGAGAAAAAACAGTTTTGAAGAAACAGAGCAAATATCAGAACCAGACTCAGAAATGGAAGGGATGTTTGAATTATTGGATCAGAAATTTAAAACAACAATGATTACAATGCCAAGGGCGCTAATGAATAAAGTAGACAGCATGTAAGAACAGATGGGCAATATAAGCAGAGAGAGGTAAATTCTAAGAAAGAGTTGAAATGCTAGAGATGAAAAAAAATCACTGTTGCAGAAATGAAGAATGCCTCTGATGGACTCATTCGTAGATGACATAGCTGAGAAAAGAATCTCTGAGCTTGAGGGTACGTGAGGAGAAACTTCCACAATAGAACACCAAAGTGCAAGAAGACTGAAAAATGGAACAGAATAGCTAAGAACTGCAGGACAAGTACAAAAGGTGTAATATACATGTAATGGGCATACCAGAAGGGGAAAAAGGAAAGAAAAGAGAAGAAATGTTTAAAGCAAAAATGACCAAGGGGTTCTCCAAATTAATATCAGATCCAGGAAGCTCACTGTCTTGATTTGGGCTGCCATAACAAAAGACCACAGACTAGGTGGGTTATAAGCAATGCAAATGTGTTTCTCACAGCTCTGGAGGTCGGAAGTCTGAGATCAGGGTGTTAGCACGATCAGGTGCTGTGCCTGGTGAGAGCCTGCTTTCCAATTCATAAATGGCTATCTTCTCACTTGTAACCTCACAAAGTGAAAGGAGTAAGGATGTTTTCTGTCTTTTTCTTTTTTTGGCCACACCTGTGGCATATGGAATTTTCCGGGCCAGGGGTTGAATCAGAGCTGCAGCTGGGATTTATGCCACAGCCTTGCAACACTGGATCTGAGCCACATCTTTGACCTACACCACAGCTCACAGCAACCCACCGCGCTAGGCCAGAGATCAAACCTGCATTCTCAGACAATCTCAAGTCCTTAAGCTGCTGGCCGCAACGGGAACTCTTTTTGTTTTATTAGGACACTAATTCCATTCATGAGAGCTCTGCTCTCGTGATAATTGCCTCTCACAGACCCCACCACACTGGGCATTAGATTTCAACATACAAATTCTGGGGGAATACAAACATGCAGACCAGAGCACCCAGAGAACAACAAATAGGAAAAAATGTCCAAAAAACCCCCACAAAAAACTACACATGAGCACATCCTATTCAAATGTAGAAAATCAAAGATGAAAAACAAATTCTGGAAAGAAGCCAGAGGGGGAAAAGATTACCTATAGAAGAATAAAGATAAAAATTATGTCTGAATTCTCCTCAGAAATCATACACACAAAGAAAGCAGAGTGAAGTACTCAAAGTGTTGAGAAGAAAAAAACCCATCAACCTGGATTTCTGTGCTCTGTGAAATTATCCTTCAAATGTGAAGGAGAAAGATAGACTTTCTCAGACAAACAAAAATTGAAGGAATTTGTTGCCAGGAGACTTGTCTTATGAGAAATGTTAAAAGGAAATCCTTTAGAGAGAAGAAAAATGATATAGGTTGGAAACCTGGATCAACATAAAGAAAAGAAGGACCAAATGAAGATAAAATAAAGCTTTTCTCTTATTCTTAATTGATCTAACAGACAACAGTTCGTATTCAATTATGTACATACGTGTGTATATATGTAATATACACATTACATGCATGTTTATATATATTTATGTGTAAGTGAATTGAATGACAGCAATGATACCTGGATGGGAGGGAGGAATTAGGATTATTTTTATTATTATGAGGTACTCACACTGCCAATGAAGTGGTATAGTAGTATTTGAAAGTGGACTTGGATTAGGTGCAAATATTTATTGCAAACTCTAGAACAACCACTCAAAAAAGTAAAACAAAACAAAACTCTCTCTCTTGATATATATATATATATATATCTGATATGCTAAGAAAGAGAAGAGGGAATCATAAAAAAATAAAACCACAAAAGGCAAAAAAAAAAGTGTGGGGGAAAAAGAATTACCAAGAAAAAGGCAACAAATAGAAAAAAATAGCAAATATGGTAAATATTGATCCAACTATATCATTGACCACTTTAAATGTTAATGGTCTAAAACATCAAGTAAAAGACAAAGATTGTCAGAGTTGATCAAAAACCGGGGCTTTAGCTATATATTGTCTACAACAAATCTGCTTTTTTTTTTTAGCCACCAGGGGCATATGCAGTTCCCAGGCCAGGGAACAGATCTGAGCTGCTGTTGCAACCTAAGCTACCACTGCAGCAATGCTGGATCCTCAACCCACTGTGCTGGGTCAGTAATCAAACCTGCGTCCCATGGCTCCCAAGACACCACCAATCCTGTTGCACCACAGGGGGAACTCCTAAAGCCACTTTAAATATAAAGACACGTATAGATTAAAAGTAAATGGATGGAGAAAGATATTCCATGCTAATACTAAGAGAAAATGGTTTAGCCACATCAATTTTGAGAGAGCAGATTTCAGAGTAAGGAAAGTTATTAAGTATAAAAAGGGGCAGAATTACAAAGCAGTCAGTCCTCTAAGAAATAGCAATCCTTGGAGTTACCACTGTGGCTCAGTGGTAACGAACCCAGCCAGTATCCATGAGGATGCGGGTTTGATCCCTGGCCTCGCTCGATGAGTTAAGGATCTGGCATTGCTGTTAGCTGCTGTATAGGTCACAGACGAGGTTTGGATCCCTCTTTGCTGTGGCTGTGGTGTAGGTCAGCAGCTGCAGCTCCAGTTCCACCCCTAGCCTGGGAATTTTCATATACCACACATGTGGCCCTAAAAAGCGAAACAAAAAAGAAAGAACCATCCTTAATATGTATTAATGTGTATGTGTCTACCAAGAGAGAGTCAATATGTGAGGCAAAATCTGATTGAATTGCAAGCAGGAATAGGTGAATCCCCTATGAAAAAGTCAGAGGCTTCAACACTCTTCTGTCAGAAATGGACACACCCATCCTGAAAAACCTGTATAGATGGCTTCATTAAACAACAGCAGAATACATACTCTTGCCAAGCTCACATGGAGGTGTTCTCGCTGTGGCACAATGGGATCAGCGGCATCCTTGACTTGGCATAGTGGGTCAAAGGACCCAGTGTTGCAGCAGCTGCAGCATACATAGGTCACATCTGTGCCTTGGATCTGATGCCTGGCCTGGGAACTCCATATGCTATGGGGCAGCCAAAAAAGATAAAAAAAGCTCACATGAAATATTCAGAGACAAATCACATTCTGGGCCATAAAACTTACCTTAACAAATTTAAAACAATAGAAATCTTGCAAATATCTGCTCTCAGACCAAAACTGAATTACACTGAAAATCAATTAACAGAAAGCCAGCTGGAAAAATTCCCAAATACTTGGAGGTTAAACAACACACTTCTAGGAGTTCCTGTTGTGGCTCAGCAGAAACAAATCTGACTAGTATCCAGGAGGACACGGGTTCAATCCCTGGCCTTGCTCAGTGGGCTAAGGATCCGGTGTTGCCGTGAGCTGTGGTGTAGGTCATAGATGCGGCTTGCATCTGGCATTGCTGTGCCTGTGGTGTAGGCTGGCAGCTCCAGCTCTGATTTGACCCCTAGCTTGGGAAACTCCATATGCCACGGGTGCAGCCCTAAAAAGACAAAAAAGAGAAAGAAACAAAACCAAAACCATCTAAATAATACATAAGTCAAAGAAGAAATCTCAAGACAAATTTTAAAATATTTTGAACTAAATAAAAATGAAAATAAACATATCAAAATTTGTGTGATGCAGTGAAAGCAGAGTGTGGAGGAAATTTATAGCATTGAATGTATACATTAATATAATAATAAAGAAGATGTAAAATCAGTCACCTAAACGTCCACTATAGGAAAGTAGAAGAAGAACTTGCACATGAACGTTTATAGTAACTGTGAAGATGGCCAAGACTTGGAAGCAAACCAGACATCATTCAGTAGGTGAATGGATAAATAAACTGCTCTACCTAGGCAGTGGAATATTATTCAGTGCTAAGGAGAAATGAGCTATCCAGTCATCAAAAGACATGGCAAAAATCTCAGACACATTAAGTGGAAGAAGCCATTCTGATAAGGCTACAGTACTATATGATTCCAAGTATATGATATTCTGGAAAAGGCAAAATTCTGAAGACAGTAAAAAGATCAGCAGTTGCCTGGACTTCAGGAGGGGGTGGATAATGAACAGACAGAGAACAGAGTATTTTTAGGTCCTGAAATTACTCAGTGATACTCTATCACTACAGTGATGCTACAGTTGGGGATGTGTGTCATTGTACGTTTGTCCAAACCCATAGAACATAGAACATCAAGGGCAATGCCTAATGTAAATTACAGACTTTGGGTGACAGTGATGTGTCTGTGTGGGTGTATTGATTATAAAAAATATAGCACTTTGGAAATCAGTCAATGAAAGACAAACATCATATGATGTCACTTCATGTGGCATCGAAAAAAAGGACACATGAACTTCTTTACAGAACAGATACTGACTCACAGACTTTGAAAAACTTATGGTTTCCAAAAGAGACAGGTTAGGGGGTGGGGGGATACACTGAGGGTTTGGGATGGAAATGCTATAAAATTTGGTTGTAATGACTGCAGTACACCTATGAATGTAATAAAATTCATTAAGTAATTTAAGAAAATAAAAAGACCTTCTTTCCATTGCTTTCACAGAAAAAAAAAAAAAGCAGACTGAAACTCTAGTACTGAAAAATACAATATCTGAAATGACATTTTTTAAATAGACCCAATAGCGGATTGGATAAAACAGAAGAAAGGAGCAGCTAAAACT